>APFE030145776.1:0-53751 GCA_000404065.3 Pinus taeda | reverse complement strand
GAAGAGCAGAGGTATGGGGCTTGACAAAGAGGACAATATGGCTATTGATGGGGCCATATAACTGCAGATAGTCAAGGTGACAAAATTCAGTGTAACACATAATGTTCATAGAAATGAAATCTAGAGAGAAATTTGACATGTCTTCTACCATACCATTACCATGTAGTCTCTAAAGGCCCTTCTCTCTAATATGTCCCAATCTTTGATGCCACAACATAGTCTTCACCAAAGACTACAAGATTTTATACTCCACTTTCAGGAACAATAGAATTGTTGCACCCATTAATAATAGTATTTTCTAGAAGCTTGTATAGTGTTTCAATCCAAACTCCCCGCATCAAAATCAATTCTCCTCAAACCATCTTGAAATTATCTTTCTCAAACATTGTATTTACACCTGCATCATCAATCCTGCTTACAAAAAATATATTTTTGGCCAATGTTGGAATGTGTAGAACACTAGGAATTTTTCTAATCCTTCCACCTATCACCTTCAACTTGAATTTTCCTCATCCTATGATTTTAGTCCTCCTTTCATTACATAGGAAGACATCACCACTATCATATTTCTCATATTTGCAAAAGCACTCCCTATGGGGAGTCATAAGAAAGGATGCACCTACATCAATCAACCATGCCTCATGAGCTACATGTGTACTTGAAGAAGAAGCCAAGTACACATCCCCACCTTCATCTAAGGTGGTTTTTGGCTCTGCAGAAGGAGTGCCATTTGATCCCTTTCCTTGCTAAGAAGTTTTAGATATACAATTTTTTATTGTAGTGCCCTTCTTTTCTGCATGTCCAGCATATCTTTACAGATTTTCCTAGATATTTAGATCTTCCTCTAAATTTAGATCTCCCACTTGAGGACTTATTTCTATTTCTATTCTATGACCATCCTCTTATAGACAAGGAATCTTTTTTCTAGCTCTCCATGTTTTGCTTCTCGTCTCTTCCAACAACAAGTATGAGACTATTTCATCAATTTTCAAGGTAATTGTATTGCTACCTATGGAAAAAACCAAACTATCCCATGAGTCTGGTAGAGAAAAAAACAACCTGATGCATTTCTTCTAAAATTGTAATAAAAACAAATAATAACTAACCTACCATAGTATTGAAGGCATTCAAATTCTTTCAGCAAGTCTCCATTCCTCATCCTCAGATATACAACTTCTTTCGTTGGAACAATTTATTTACTAAGGACTTATACTGATATAAAGTCCCTAATTTTTACACAAATATTATGTTGTAGCTTGTCCTGAAACATTCAGTAATATTGAATCTCAGACACCCAACCGTATTGTGCTCTTTTCCTTCTGATCCAACTTAGTCGATTCCTCTTTCAACATTGTTGTTGGTTTAGTACCAATATCCATAGTGATCCATTAATATTTATGTTGATCTAAAGACGATCTGAGGTTGTCATTGATGTCAACCCAAGAAGCACCAAGGATGACCCTAAAATTCCATTGCACATTGGGCATCATCATTCATGTTTTCTTGTCTCATAACCATTACAAGAATACTCTACTCAAAAATACCTTTCTATCGGTATATAACTCTCCTCATAATTCCTCACACTTTGTAAGTTATTCAAGATTGAAGTTAGTAACCCTAATTAGTGGGATAAAACCCCATGGGGTTGTGGCATGGAATTTATCATTTATTTTTTTCATTGAATAGCCAATAATTAATAATTTTTTAAGCTCCTAAAATCCCTCGAACATTCTCTATAGAAGCCTCTCTCAACTCTATAAAAAGAAATCTCATATATCCTCCAAAAGTAGCAATCGTGGAATTTTCGCTATAACTTTGTTTCGGCGAAGTATTAGATGCTGAAATTAAATCCCATATGAGCTGAAATCCTAATGAATGTTGTTACTAAATTTCAGATCTTGGTTCGCTATATTTTTAGAGATATGATCTGTGGAAGTTAGGGTTTTTGTAGCCTCCTGAATTTCATCTCAAAGAGGTGACCTTGGGAAAATCGTCATAACTCTCTCTCTCTCTAAGAAGCGGATTGAAATTCTGTAAAAATTGGCACATAATGCACAAAATTTGTTTTTCTGTGTATCAATTTCCAAAATGAAGGAGGAAACAGTGACACGTGGCATGTCATACAAGTTTGCTCTACTGAACTAGTCCATAATTAGGTCATTTGAGAGATTGGGCATAACTTTGCCTTGAAGAATCCAAATCAGGTCATACCTGTGGCATTGAAAAGAAGACGCAGAGGGATACTATAGGACCGAAGATCACATATTGGGGATCTGAAATCATAGAGATATATCGTATTCAATATCATTCTCCTAGAAGGCAAGAAAAAAAACTAGATCAAGTGTTGTCAAGGGGTGCAAAGAGCAAGGTGCAGCAAAATGATGCAGCAAAGGTAAGCTCTAGGTAAGTATCTTCTGTATATGCATGATCATATCTTAATTGGATGAATTTATTTTTATTCTAATTTGTTGTTTCTGTTTAGCACTGACATATGCTCTGCAGGATGAGGTAAGTTTTGCTATTATCATGTCATGGGTATTTCCTTGAAGACTTTTTGCGGGTAATATATATTCATCAAGAGAAGTCTCAATGCATAATCTAATTTATGAAGAGTGAGAAAGGATAGCATGAAAAGAGCAACAATCAAGGTGGAGAACAACAGCAAGAAGTTCACCACATGAAGTCTTCAAGTGGGCAACAACGCGTACAGTCATTGTAAAAGTATCATTGTACAGACTCATTGTAAAAGCATCATTGTAAAAGTTGTACAAGTTTCTATATTCCAAAAGTTGAAGAGGCAGTGTTGGGAGGTCTAGGATCATCATTAGGTGGTTCTGTCATAGTTTAGGTTATGATCTAGTGTGTCTTCTTCTTCTACATCATTTTATATCATTGTAAAGTGGACCATTTTCCCTGGTACGAAGTCCATTATTCTTTTATTCTTCTATAGGGTGATAGGGTGGTGCTAGGCTGGTGCATGAAGTAACCAACAGTTTCAAGCTTGTGAAAACTTCAGGGTGGTAGGGTGGTGCTAGGGTGAATTGTAGCTTATTAGGAGTTGGGGCATCCGTTCAATTGACTACTGAAGAATCTCGGGCATTGGAGCATCCATCCAGTGGGAGCTGGAGAAGAATGGTTTTCTAGATTCTAGGAAGTTGGAGCTTTATTTTCAATTGGAGTTGAAGATTAAAGAATTATTAGAAAAATGTTCAAGTGGTTTTTTTCCCGGAGGGGGTTTCCACCTTAAAAACTGTGTGCATTTCTGTTCCTTTTGTTTACCGTTATCATTATACAAACACTGATAATAATTGAAGATTAACTAATGCTCAGAAAGATTAATAATAATACTAATTGAAAGGAATATTGATTCACCCCCCCACCCTCAATATTTCCAAAAATTGGTATCACAGCTTGGTTCCTTCAATAGAAATTTAACAACTGGAAGGAGATCATGGAGCATACCAAGAATGTTGTACCTTTGTTCAATGAAAATAATTATGCACTCTAGAAAGGAAGAATAGAGGTCTATCTCTTGGCACAAGGTTACAAAGTATGGGACACTGTTCAAAATGGCTTTACACCAACCGCAGATGAACAAGATAAGAATAATTTGGTAAATGATGCAAAAGGAAAGAATATTATTATCATTGGACTTATTTAATCTGCTTATCATAAGGTGTTGGGTTGTAAAACCGCTAAAAATGTATGGGACAAGCTTGAGAATATATATGCAGGTAACTCAAATGTCAAAGGAGAAAAGCTTCAAATCTACAGAGAAAAATTTGAGCAACTCAGAATGAAAGAAGATGACAACATTGTTGCATACTTCCAACAAGTTGATGAAATAACCAACACTCTAGAAGGATTGGGAGAGCCTGTTGACGAGAAGACTATTATACGAAAGATTCTTATAACGTTACTAGGAAGATTCAACCCAAATGTATCAGTCTTAGAATACAGTGCAAATCTGTCCAAACTCAGCAAATAGGAATTACATGGAGTTCTCATAGCATATGAAATGAGATTTGATGAAGAAGAGGTACTTCGCATCTAGAAACTGTGTTCGCTGCATCTAAGAAAACCAATAAGGACAAAAAATCTTCAAAGGAAAAGACGTGCACCTGCAAGTGTGAAGAAAAGGAAGATGATGAAGAAGGCTTTTCAGATGGATAATATGCTTACTTTACAAGAAAACTAAAAATTGGTAAGGGAAAATTCAAAGGTAAACTTCCATTGATATGTTTTGATTGTGGTGAGGTTGGGCATTTCATAGAAAAATGTCTGAACAAAAGTGATGGAAACTCAAAAGGAAAGAAAGGCTTTAATAAATTCAAAAAGCAAGACAGGAAGAAAGGATTCAGAAGGAAATTTCTCTCTAAAGAAGATATCTCATCATCTGATGAAGATAGTGACAGTGAAGAAGAAGCCAATGAGAGAGTATTGTTTATGGCAAAGCACAATAAACAAGAGGTATGAAACAACGAAGAAGAAGGGTTGACCATAGAAGAATTTTTTGAGGCAATCAAGCTTATAAAAGAACTCAAGGCTGAGAAGATCCATTCCAATACTCTTGAAGAACAAGTTTAAGGTCTCAAAATTGAAGTTGAAGAACACAAATGTATTGAAGAGTCACTTCAAAAGAAGTTGGAAGAAAGCAACCAAGAAAGGGAAGCATTAGAAGCCGAAGTAGACTCATTGCATAAGGAAGTGAAGAAGGGAAAAATTGTCCAAAAATATGCCAACAACTCAAGGGCATTGGAAGAACTCATCAACAATCAACGATCTTACAACGACAGAACTGGCCTCAGTTACAAAGAACAAGAAGAAGGACCTTTTACAACAAAATACAATGAACCTATGAGATCTTACAGGCATGTAGACTTCATTGGACAAGATTCACAAGAACAGCCTTGGAAGACAATTCCCTGATGAAGATTTCCATCTAGGTACCAACATATTTTTCATGGCTATTGTTATTCATGTGGAAAATTTGGTCATAAAGTTTTAGAATGTCGCACGTACCCTAGGAACCAATACAATTCCAAGAGATCTGTCAAATATGAACCTCCCAGGGCTCAACGAAACATCAATAGATTTGAAAATCTAAGAAATAATATTGAATGTTACAAATGTCGAAGCTTTGGACACATAGCCAGAGACTACAGACTTGAAATTCCTCCAAAAGAATCTTCGAAGCCACAAAACAAACAAACATGGAAGAAGAAGAAGACTGATAATTGTGCTCTCGCTCTCAAGGCTCAAAACAACAAATATGTGTGGTAGGTTGATAGTTGTTGCTCAACGCATATGACTGGAGATAGAAATAAATTTGTATCTCTGAAAGAGAAGAAGGATGGAACCATGTCCTTTAGAAATCATGGATCTTCAAATGTTATAGGATCAAGTACCGTCAATCTTGGAAGCAAAGATTCTCTAGCCAAGAATGTTCTATTGGTTGAAAACATGAATCACAATTTGCTCAGTGTTGGAAAAATGTGTGATCAAGGACACAATGCTATTCAACTCCATAAAGTGTGAAATCAGGAAAGGCAGGTATGGTAAAATTGTGGCTACAGCAAGTCGAGCTCCAAATGACATATATATTCTGGATGAAGCAACTAAAGCATGACTTCTAGCTAAAGAAGATGAAATTTGGTTATGGCACAAACAAATGGATCACATAAACTTTGACAATCTTGTCAGGAAAAGCAAAAAAGAAGCAGTACAAGAAATGTCGAAAATCTCAAAACCTTCCAACACACTATGTGAGGCCTGTCGGCACGGCAAGAAGAAAAAATTTGGATTTAAAACAAAATAACACTTAGCATCACATCCATTTTAATTGTTACATACTGATCTATGTGGTCCTACGGGAACAAAAGGCTTAGATGGAGAATTATATTTCATGTTAATGATAGATGACTATACCAGGATGACAACCATCAGTTTCCTAAAGAAAAAATCTGAAGAATTTCAGTGCAATCCTACTATCCTAAGCATGGAAAATCAAAGCATCAAACATTATACTGTTGTGCATGTAAATGACTAAAATAAATATGTTTTTCTTTTTGTCCCTTTTTTTATGTGAAAGTGTGAAAGCTAATCTCTTTTGGTGATGTGGCAAGTGGCTTAGGGATGATGGCGAATGGTTAGAAGGTTGGGGATACCAGTAGATGACCTTTTTTATCTTCCTAGAGGATTTTCCCTCAGTTCGGCCTCAAAACAAGCCATTACAGGAAAACTTACATGATGTCCTAATGTGTTCTATAGGATGTCCTGAAAACCTACAGGATCCCTTGTATTTCTACAAGATACAACCGAGAGAAAAAGGATGGGTGTTGAAGGTTATGGAAGGCTTAGAGAAGATGGTTGGTGGATGGAATGAGGCAAGGGAGTACCTAGGACCACTCCAAAACTCAAAACCAAGGTTGGGAGATGGTTGGATTTGCTCAACAAGTTTGGAGAAGTTTCCTTGTAAAATGATGACATTGGTGAGGGTCTTAGTGAAAGAAAAGAATAATCATGGATGTATGAAGTTGGAATGAAGTTTTTGTCTATGAAATCTCTCTGCACTTTTGAAACACCTGCGCTGCATCAAACATTGACATTTACCCAAAAATCATGTAAACAAGAAGAATTTCAATGATCTAGGAAAACAGAATTTCATGATCTAACTACCTACTTCATGCATGAGGAAAACTTGCAGAATAAGATGGAACATGGATGAGATATAATGTAAGGCTGAAGATATAAGAAATGATAACTAAATCTTGCTCTTGCAAACTAATCAAATGCTAGACTAAGTACAAAAAATCCTAAATTCCATGAGAAACTAGAATTATGTCTTTTTGGGGCTGCATAAGAGTTCTTTCCTCAAACCATGATCCCTGAAGGAAGGAGTGAGGCAAAAACCACCTATTGATAGCTTTTTGATGTTCCTTTATCTCTTCTAAACTACTACTAAAGTAAAGCACAAATGGAATTAAACTAATAAGCAAACTAATCAGATCTACACTACTTAAAATGGAATAATTCTAAAGCCAATTCAACCATTAATCCATGAAATCAATCTAAGAATACAAATACAAGAAGAGGAGCTTTTGTTGCTAGGGTTGGGTGCTAAACCAAGAGCTTTAGCCCTCTGAGTTAACTCAGTGCTAGATCAAGGAATTGCTCATTCTCATTATCAAAACAAAAAATTACATAACAATGTCTTCCACAAGTCTTGAACTCGAAAATGAATAGTTTTTATACAGCAAAAATTTGAATCCTAATGAGGCTCTAGGCCTCTTTATTTATACAACTGAAGTCTCCAATGACTTCCTTAAATATAGGGAGGCTCGTCTCCCAAACTTGAGATAAAATAGCTCTTTCACTGTCACTTACTCGGCTACCTTTTGATCTCCATGAATTGGTTGCTTGTACTTCGAGCTAGTGTGATTGGTGGAGTAATATTCAAATGAGGGAGGAGTAAATGAGGAGGATCTACCTCCTACAATCTCTCCTCCTTGTCTCATTCGAGTTCCAACCTTTAATTAGCCAAAAATTCATGATTTTCTGTCGCAAACTTGAATTCGATGCACATTAGTCCACTAGGCATAATATCTCACTTTGACTCATCCCATTAAACAAAATACAATCAAA
This sequence comes from Pinus taeda, assembly GCA_000404065.3. Classification (NCBI taxonomy): domain Eukaryota; kingdom Viridiplantae; phylum Streptophyta; class Pinopsida; order Pinales; family Pinaceae; genus Pinus; species Pinus taeda. The sequence continues at coordinate 46,107 of APFE030145776.1, read as the reverse complement.
ATATGTAATAAATTGTGAGAAGAGTTGATTTGACTAAGCTAGGAGGTGAATTAAAGTCCATATAGTTACCAATTGATGAGGCTCATCATCATCCCCCTTCAGAAAGTGTTGCTAATCCTCCAAGCAACTCAATCAATATCCATTACTTTCATAACTCTAGTGGCCTCCCTGACATCCCATGCTTCTGTTGTAGTTTCCTCTTCCTATGCATAGAATCCTGGCTTCTTTTCTATCTCCTCCCACTACTTTCTTTCTTCCTCTTCCTTCCTTCCTTATAACATCCCTAAGAGCAAGGGTGGACTGAGTCTCAAGCCAATCCAATTGACTCTCAGGCTTTGGAGGGTTTTCTTATACATGGGTGTCCTATTCAGTGCTTCTCTCATTGTTATATACCTAGGGGGGTAATATGGGGTACCGAGGGAGGCACCCAAGGTAATAATGTAATAATGGGATGGACCATAGTAATAAATAAGGTGGTTAACCCATGTCATGTAACGGACCACAAGTAGTTAATAATAATGTAAGGGGCCCATGGTATTAGTTGATGGTATGAGGAAACCATGGTAATAATGCATGGTATTGTATGTATGAGGCCTATATAGAGCCTAGAGACTCCACATGGAGGGATATGAAGAGAAGTATTCTTGTATGATCAAGCATATGACTTGTGGAGTATTCTCCTTCCTTAAGGAGTGAATGTATGGTGTTGCCTTACCATAAGGGTTTGACAATAAAGAATCATTTCATATTATTTCTGGGTTTATTTGCATTATCTTATATTTTCATATCAGATCTATAATATTTCCAAGTTAGATCTACAACAAATAGCTTGAATTATTTCCGGGTCAATTCTAATCCCATCTTTTGATATTATATGCCCTAGAAGCTTGCCTTCCTCAAGGGCAAACAGGGACTTCTTAGGATTCAAGGAAATGCCATATTTCCTGCATGTCATGAAAATTTGCCTTAAGTGCTTAAAGTGCTCTTGGTCAGATTTGGAGAATGGGGTCAGGTCATCAAGGTAAATTACGAGGAAATCATGTATCTCCTTGGCAAATGTGATATCCATTGCCCTTTGAAAGGTAGCACCAGCGTTTTTCAGCCCAAAAGGCATTTTAACGTACTTAAATGTTCCCCACGGTGTGGTAAATGCTGTCTTGTCCCGGTCATCCGGGTGAACAAGTATTTGATTAAATCCTGAAAATCCATCTAGTAAAGAAATTCTAGAGGAACCCACTACTCTTTGCAAGATATGGTCCATTTTGGGAAACGGGTAGTGGTCTTTTAGAGAGACCTGGTTTAAATTTCTCAAGTCTACAGACAGTCTTATCTCTCTTGTTTTTTTCCTAGTGGGAACTAAGTTAGACACCCATTCAGAGAATCCGATGGGTGCAATGATACCTACTTCAAACATTCTCTTTATTTCTTCTTCAATCAAGGGAAGAAGCATGGGGTTGATTCTCCTAAGTTTCTGTTTGAACGATTTTTGATTTGGTTTTAAGGGAATGGTATGTTGGATCACTGTGGTGTCATAGGAATTCAAGTCCTCATAACTCCAAGCAAATACATCTTGGAATTCTTTGAACAAATCCACATATTTCGGTGTTTGGTCAGGGGGCAGATTTTTGGACGACTTAATCATTCTGGGATGCTCTGTTGTTCCTATGTTGTGTTCTTCTATGGCAGCATTCAAAGGTTCCATCTTTGGCTTTTTGGGCACATCGTTGTCATCAAACATGTCTTCCAATGGAGTAAGGCCGGCAGGTAGAACATTACTCTTTAGATCAATAAACTCATCCTCCGCTTTGGTTGTTTCCTATAAACAGATTTGTTTCAACTGTTCTATGTTTGTATGGTTAAAAATAGTTGGGTTAAGGATTTGTTTAGCTGTTGCAGCTGTTATAGTCAGGTGGTTTTCTTCTGCTAATTGTTGTGAGTCAGCCATGGCCTCCATGTCAATGTTTGTGTTGGAAAATTCGTCCTCTAGAGTTAAGAAACTGTTAATCTGGGCATCATTTTGAAATACCTGCCAATCCTTGACATTGTTAGGGACCGAAGGTATGTGCTTTATTTCGGCGGTGAAATGGTGATTTGGTTCAAAGAGAAGCGTGCATGTGCTAACAAAGGTTGCTAGACTATGGGCATGAATATTGTGATCTCGTGCAATTTTGGCAAGCTTGAATTCACTGAAGGCATTGAGTAATTCGGTGGCAGCAGCTCTGTAAGCTCTCATTATACTATCATTAGCAACAAAGTTACCCTTTATTTGTTGTATAATCAAGTCAGAGTCACCTAGGATGGAGACTTTAGTAGCTCCCAGGATTTTGAGCAACTTAAGGCCTAAGAGAAGGGCTTCATACTCTGCCATGTTGTTTGTACATCTGAAATTGAGCCTATAGGCATGGCCTTGTGCGTGATTATCATGAGTATTGTAAATCCATACTCCAGCCCCTGCTCCTAACTTGTTAACTGAACCATCAAACTCCAAATACCATTTGATTTCTTGTTTGAGGTTTGTATTGAGAGTTTCAGTGTTTTGGGGATCGGGCAGACTTACAATTTCTGTTTCGGAGTTTTCTTCTTGCTGTTTGTTGGTTGCCTTGGCTGTTGAGACAATTTCATGGGTATTGACAACCGATTCCTCATTGATGTACGTTCCTTGCTCCAAAGATAACGACTTATCATTAGTTGGAGGGCTGGTGTTATCATTAAATAAAATAAAAGAATCCATATCGGAATGGATTGAGTAAATTGGAAAATTTTGGGGTTTTTCCTCACTGCTTACCACATACTTCATTAATGTTTCTCTATATAGTCTCTTTGGTTGGCCAAAGACAGATATAGTGGCATAAGAGAGGTTAAGTTGAAGGGATCCTTGCAATTTGGCTCCCCACGATCTGGATAGGAGCATGCCATACTTTGTGGGAATATCGGGAACTACTACGTCCATTAAGATTGTCTTGTTGGGGAATTGGACTAGAGAGACCCAAAGGTGTTTGATCAAGCCTAAACATTTGACTTGACTTGAGTCAAAGGAATACAGATCTTTGTACGGTCTTGTGACATCAAGGTTCAACCTTTCCATTACAGCTTTGGGCATCAGGTTATGTGAGGCACCTGAGTCAAACATAGCATTATGCAATATTTTGTCATGTATGTGCAGACTGACATAAAAAGGTGGAACAGGTCCACATGTTGTTTTTCCGTTAACTTCTGGACCAAACAGTAGTTCAGGGGTATCATCTAAAACGTTTACATCATCCCTTACTTTTGGTAACTGAAGTGACCTTTGGATTTGTTGTCTATATACTTCATGTTTGGAAAGTTCTGAGAGGGGAATGGAAATCTTGAGTTTTCCAATCTCTGCTTCTAAACTGAATGGTTTCTCCAATGAGTTCTTGGCGTTGACAGTGGCGAATTTCACTTTTTCAGGTATACTCTCTATGTTTCTTTTGGACTGTCAATGTCATGATGTATGAAAGTTTGTGGTATTTCTGTTTTGGGAAGATTTTTGGGAGTGCTATTCAGATCTTCTTTTGGGAAGGAGGGAGGTAGAGGCCGATCAATAGGAAAGTGTGTGTCTGTTACATCCTCCGCAGTTACCTGATGAGGGTTTGGGACAGAGCTATCAGCTGGTTGATTGTTAGTGATATTTCCTTTACTTTTGTTGAGTTGTTTGCTATCTTTTGTTCTGCTAGATGGGGGAACATCAATGGTCCTTGTTCTTAATTTGTATTGCTTGTGTACCTCGTAAACATCGGTATCATAGCCTTGTTTAAAGTTGAAGGACTCTCCCGACTTGGTGTGAAATTGTTTTGCATCAAGATATGGTCGGTCTTCTTCCATAAGAAAGATTTGATGTTCATTTTCTGAATCAATCAGGTTCATATGAGTCCCATCTGTGGGCTCAGTGGATGTAGATGCCTCCGCATAGTTTTCTTGAAAAGGAGGCCTAATATCATGGTCGGGACTGTCCCTTCCAACGTTTGTGTTTTGAGTTTTTCTGAAGTTCGGGTTCCTTATGGCATTGGGCTGTTGACCCTCCCATGAAGTTTTTCTCTCAACATTGTCTACTCTGTCTCCCAGCCTGTGGATGCCACTGATGATAGCATCTAGCTTATGATCGAAGGCTGAGGGTTCTTCTTTGAAAGTGGTTCTTCTCTCAGTTCTGGCTCTGTTTCTTTTAGCTATTAGATTTGCTTCCACACTAACAGCAACATCTTGCATTTCTGCAAGGATTCGAGGGGCTCTTTCCCTTAACTGATATGCCATCTCAGCATCAAAGCCATCCGGGAATTTGTACAAAGCGAGATTAGGTGGAGGTCTTAAATTTTGTGGTATTGCATTGTAAACATTGTTAAATCTTGCACAGTAATCCAAAATTGTTTCCTGAGGTCCTCTTTTGATAGTATCATACTCAGCTAGTATGTGTAGGGGATCTTTCTTTTTCTCCCATCTGTTGATAAATGCCTGGTATAAGGCTTCAGGGTTTAATATGGAATTGGGTGCAAGTGCCCTAAACTAGGTTCTGACATCACCGGTCAAACTTTGGACAAAAATCTTCATTCTTACACTGTCATCATCAATTTCATAACTCTCGAAATAATCTTGCATTTTCTTTGTATGATGTAGGGCGGTGCAGGAGGTCGTGCCATCAAAATAGGTTATTTTTGACTGGTAGTCCTGAGGCATAGCCCCGGGATTAGCAGGCAGCTGTAAGGGCGCATATCTAGCCATGATGATGGGGATAAGAGGAACAGCTAGGGCAGCGGGGATAACAGGAACAACCGAGGTAGAAGGAGTAGTAGTGGTAATAGGAGAATGGGATGGAGGTGTAGAGGAGCTGCTTGGAGAAGGAGGTGATGAACCAGGGGAACTTGGGGTTGACTGGAATAAAACTTTGACAGGGGTTAGAACACTGCTTGGCTGAACTGTTTCAGGACTTGCAGCAGTTGGGTCTTCTTTTTGCTTTTGTTTTCTAATGATCTTGGGAATTAAATTCAGATTTTCAAAAACAGCTGGGCGATTTGGATCAGGATTTGATCGTGTATCACGCGTTTGATTCTTAGGAGCCAACTTCTACTCTATTTTTTGGGAACTTTTTCTAAAAGACACAGGTCGACCGAGGCCTTCACAGGTCGGTTTCTTCCTCTGTGGGGATGCAGACTGGTTTAGTGAATTTATCTGAGTCACCATTATGCTATCACTCAGGTTGTCTCTAGGCTCCTGTAGGGATACGGCCGAGGTAACCAAAAACCAATCTTTGGATTGCAGGCTCTAGCCCACCTGCAATCAGAGAGGGCTCTCTCTTAATGATTCAACTTTGTTGGTCATTTTAGGCTAGCTTTTGGCTCAGGGGTTTTTGTTTGTGTTTGGATGGAAGGAAAATGCTTTCAGGCAGAGAGGCAATTTATGAAGTGATAAGTTTCAAACCATTGGGCATGGAGTCATGGGTTAGGATTATCAGTGCATCTTTCTGGTCACAAGAGAAATAATGAAGCAGGATAGCTGCTCACAACACAATCTTCAGACTAAAAGGATGAATGATGTGTAAGGAATGAGAGGCACTTAAGAATCTCTCATTTAACTTAACAGAGGGAAAGATGATCTCTATCTAGGGGCAATGAAGAATCCCTGGATAACTATCTTGGTTTAAGGCAAACATGAGCCATGTAGAATTCATATTTATGCTTAAACAGAGGAAAACATGAAAAAACAACAGAAATTGAGCATAGAGTGTATTTAAACAAATTCTAAGCTAATCTTTCTTTCCGCTATCTAAGAGCGTAATTCATGAATGAAAACAGAGGTAAGAAGCACTTATTGAGTTATGCAACAACACGAGAATTCCATAATCACTCTTCAACCAGTAAACACAGTGAACAATCCATTCTCCAAGGCTCATAAGCAGTCTTTGATTATAGAAACTTATCAGATATTACAGTGCGAGTCTCTCCCAGAGCAAAATCAGCTAGAGATAGCTTGTTGACTAATCAACCAACCAACCAACCCATAATACAGTATTCAGGGTTGTCTTTATAGTGAAAATATCTCAAACTTATTTATTACAATTGACCTAAAACAGGTCTGCAAAAAGAGCTTTCTAAACCTAAAATTGTGCCAAAATTAAATGCAGGTAAATATCTATTGAACTGTGTCAGAGGTAGCTGGATTAAAAAGAGTGCAATGTGGCCCTTGGAGCCTCGATGCAGTACTGCTGGAATAACTGTGCTTTGGGATCTGTAGTTCTGTTCTGGTGCGAGTTAAATGTGCAATAACCATGATTTGAGAGTTTTGAGTGGCCTCGCCCTCTTTCTTTGACTTTGCTGGAAGGTATTAAATTTTCTCCTGCTTTGGGCCGCTGTCAAGATCTTCGCTGATACTCTTTGCCGCTACATTGATGGTCTCTGTCGCCTACTGTTACTCTTTGACGCGTTTTCTCTCTGTGAATTTGATCTGATACTCTTTAATCTCTGTCTTTGGTCTCTTCCTGTATTCAGATCGGTTTAATTTGGCAAAATCGGGCAATTTCAGGCCTTTTCGGTGCAAAACGGGCCAAGGAATCAAAATATTTCCTAAAGATTCCCCAATATGGCCTATTTCTCGTAGCGATGCACGATTAACGCTTCGCGCTAATCGCGCACCGAAAACTACCTTCGTTTCTCATTCCGGAGCTCCGAAACACGATTTTTCCTCTTGCGCAAATTTTCGGTTTTTTGGCTGTTGACGTCAGCATGACGTCAGCAGTACGGAGGATGACATCAGCCAGGTGATGTGGCAGGGTGGCTCATACTTTAATGCGATGCGATGAACTTCTTCTGATGCGATCGCAATATCGCATCGGCGGGGAACGAGAAGGTATTTATTTTGGAAATGCGATGCTTGCCACTGCCGATTGCCGATATCGCGATATCGCATTGGGCAACAAAGGATGGGGCACACCTATGTGGTGAAAATATTGCGATATGGCGACGCGAGATGGCTCACTAGGATCTGCAGAGTGTTAAGGAAATTGGTAAGGGTCTATTGCGATCGGAAGGGGTGAGTACGTGCGTTAGAAGAGCATTTGAGGCCTCGGAAGGGGTCCGATAACCTAAAAAGGGATTTTATACTTTGGAAGGAGTCTATTGCATTAGAATATGGTTTGAAGGGGTAGCATGAGGGTTCTTGCAAAGTTTCAGACAAACTGAGCAATTCCCGGGGGTACTTATGGTTATTTTTCAACCAGGGGGAGGGATATTTACATAGGGGATCATTTACATAGTTTTAGTAGGGGGATGGGGGAAATATAGGGAGTTAAATAATAATGTCAGTAGTTAATATGGAGATGGTAAGAAAGCGCTAAGTTTGAGAGATCTTAGGCTTCAACGGGGAGATAGAGTTTTATAGAGAACGTATGGATCCTTCCTTGAGTGAAGCAGATCTTCACCTAGGCTAAATGACATGGAAAATGATGAAACTAAGAGATGTCAAGCAGATCTTGACCTCTTCTTGGGGAAATTAGTTAATGATTTGGGGGAGATGGAGAAAGGAAGTTAGTTATGCCCGTTTTGAGCTCTTTCACAAAATACTGCCTGGTGATTGTGTCCTGAGTAGAGGTGACACCCTGAAAACATGGAACTGATCAGCAATCAAGATTCTGCAACCTCAAAACTACCTACCCAGCCTACTTATCTAACATTTTTTCTTCTTTTGGTTTGGGTGTACTTAGACTTGCAGACCCATCATTTCAATTTTTCCTTTTTTATACCTTCCTACCTACAAACTACCCTTTTTTCTTCCGAGGGCCCAGATTAAGCAGTTAGGCTCCTTTGATTCTCTACCTATCTAAGAATCTGCCAAGATTAAGCTGTTTGGACAGATTTTCATCCTCTATATTCTAAACAGGAAATTGAAACCTAGGAGACCAAGATTAAGCTTTTTGGACCTCCCTTTAGCTGAAAAATTGTACAAAACTGAATTACTTCTCAAGATTTGGAAAGCAGTTAGATAACTCTGAGTAGCCTTCTTTGCTTGGTGACTGTTTAGAAAATATGGAGCATTGCAGCATGCAAAGTATGACATATTTGGTCTGTAAAAATGTCAATCATGAAATATGAGTAACCTGCTGCAGCAGGAGGCTAACAACGATGTCACAAGTACAAGCGTTGCCTATTGTGTGCCAACCTCAAGTTTCTCAGGTCATAATACAACAGCCTCATGTCTCCATGACACAACCACAATCACTGATTAGTGGCTCCTTAACTGGAACGACTCGGGCTCAAACAGGTACTATTACCCCTCATCTTGGTCAAACAGCCAGTATTGGACAATAGCAAATGGCTTCACAACCATGGCTGGTACAATATCAACAACCGCAATTCCAACAAGCTTACCGAGGACCTGAGCAACAAAGCTTTGTGGGTAATGGGTAGCCGTATATTCAAAACGGTCACCATCAATCATATCATAATGGTTATGGCCATCAACCTTATCAAAGTTATCAGCATCAGATACATTATGCTGGTATGCAAAGACCCACTGCTTGGGCAATCCCATCTTATCCTGGGTATGCTTCACCAAACCTAAATCAATAGTTTCCCTTCGTTGCGACTTTAGAGTTACCAGATCTAAATCGGCTAACAAACGATCTGATTGCTTATTCCCCTTGGTGGTCGGTGATTCCTCATAAACTTCCATCAAATATTCCTAAATTCAATGGAAATTCGAGTGAATATCTGTTGAATCATGTGATGACCTTTCATTTGTGGTGTTTGTCCAACACTCTCAATGATGATTCGATTAGGCTTTTCCTTTTCCAACAAACATTAACTAGTTTGGAAGGAAAATGGTACATCAAATTTCCTAGAGCTTCATTTGATAACTTCACCACCCTTGACACGACCTTTTTAACCCATTTTTAGTTACCCATAAGGTATGAAACAGGAATAGAGCTTCTTACCAATTTCAAGCAGACGATAGCCACTCACATATCTGATCATATTCATGAGTGGCAACGTCGTCGTAGAATGGTAAAAATATATGTTCCTGATTAGCTGCTAGCTGAATGGTTTATTAATTCATTGTTACCTTCTACTACAGAAGATGTGGCTAAAGGGGGGTTGTCACTGAAGAGCAAGTCATCGCTCATGCGCAATATCTAGACTTGATCTATACTCATTCTAGCATGCTCTATGACAAAATCCCTGATGCTCCTAGACCAGAGTTTTCCGTTCCTCCTCCTCCTAAATCAAACAAAGACTCTCATGCCAGCGATGGCGTGATAGGCACTACAAGCACGAAAACCACAAAGGATACATCTAAGAAAGCCCACATGGTTTCCGGTCAAAATGCAAATGAAGAACTTCATGCCTCGGAGGTTAACGTTGTGTCAACCGACAAGGGCAAAGAACCGAAGCAACCAAGGGGCAAGAAGAAAGGGAAAAGAAAAAAGAAGAAACATGATGATGTGTCTCTTGAAAAATCTTCTGCAAATCCTTCTGGGAAAAAGAAACCTCCTTTGCCATGTCAGATATGTGATGAGGATCATTGGATGAGAGATTGTCCACATAAAGCTAAAATTAAGAAGTTCTTCACAAACTCAAAAACCTCAGCAGTATTGAATGATCTGTTTCTGAACCCAGAAACCAATCTAGTTGCTAGCAACAATGCTTCCCCATCCCAAGTGCTTATATTGTCCATTTCGAAATAGCAAAATGATGCTTTGATATCGACAAGGAATAAAGATTACAAGAATCCACAGATGTCGAACAACAAGGCTACTAATAAACCTATTAGTTTGACAACAACTTCGACTGAAGTTGTGCCACCCATCATTCCTGAGCTAATGATAAAGCCACCAAAGGGAGTAGTAAACAAATCGACATTTAATCCTCGTGCTAGAGTAGCACAGAATTATAATATAGTAGAGGACTTGGCCCAATCGCCGTTCGCTATGCCGACACTTGAGGTAATGCAAAATTGCCCCTCCCAAAAGCAGGCTCTATTATCAACAATAGGTGGGATTGACCCAGTGGATTCCAATCTCGTGGCCTTTAATCATAAAGGATATGAACCTCAATTACCAGCTCAACTCGCTTTCCTCATTCAAGTGAAAGCCCTCAGCAAAATTGTTCATCGAACAAAATTTGATGAGGGGGCATCCACCTGCATTATGTCAATGAGTTGCTGGAAAACTTTAGGATCACCACCTTTGTCGCGATCGTCAATGACGTTAAAAGCATTCGATGGATGGACATACACCCCGTACGGGATTTTAAGTAACTTGCAAGTTGAACTGGGGGGAAAAGCAGTAGAAATTGATGTTGGAGTTATCGATGGAAACCTCGATTACAACATCCTACTGGGAAGGCCTTGGATTTATGCTATGGCTGTTGTTATGTCGACATACTTCAAAAAGATTGCATTTACTTTTCAAGGAGGAATTACAATCGTTGACCAACAAACCTTTCTCCCCAGCAGTTCACAAGTTACGGGAAGCATTCTGATGATCCACGAAAGCTCTCAATCGCTTCAAAATATCGGAGTAGGCCTACTAAAAGACCCTACATTGATGGGTACTTTTGCCCTACCGCCTCCAAACAATTTGGTGGAAGTGGCCATGTTAGGAACCTGCAATATGGTATCTTCTATCCAAAGGATTTCCGAACATGATGTTAGCATGGATCATCGCCAAGTATTGCCTCCAAGCCCCATGGAAATATTGTAGCAATCAATGTTCTCGTCCTAGGCGGCAAAGCCAAAGAAACGCTCATCGGGCATTTGGGTAGATAGGTCTAAGTAATATGGTACCTCTTCAAATCCTTGGTCACAAGTACATTATATAGACAAAGGAATCGTTTAGTCGATGATGATAGGGGAGGCACCATGGGAAGATTTCCACCATCGTTCCAATCTTCTAGAATACAACAAAGATTCTTCTAATGACCTTAATCATCCTTCAGTTTTTTATTTTCTATCAAATACTGTAAATACTGTGGATTCCGAGCGAAACCTATCCAATATTGAAGAAACTATCTCCATAAATATCTCGACCAAACTAGATGTTGTAGATAATATTCATGTCGACAAATCTTGTTCTTCTTCAGAACTGGAAGTATATTACACTCTCTTTTGTGAGTTCAGAGATGTCTTTGCTTGGTCATATGAAGAAATGACAGGCATTGACTCGAGCATAGTTGAACACAAAATTAAGATGTATCCAGATGTCAAACCAGTACGACAATGGCTTTGGCAGGCGCACCCGAAGAAAGTCGCAGTCATTAAGGCGGAAGTTGAAAAATTTCTACATGCTGGTTTCATTTACCTGGTTCCTCTAACTAATTGGGTGTCGAACATTGTTCTTGTGATGAAAAAGCAGGGAACAATTAGAGTGTGCGTCGATTACATGGATGTAAATTAAGCTTGTCCAAAGGACAACTACCCGACACCCTTCACCGACCAGATAATTAATGAATGCGCCGGATGCGAAATATTTTCCTTTATGGATGGATTTTTTGGATATAATCAAATAAATATCCACCCACAGGACCAGTCAAAGATTGCATTTATTTGTCCGTGGGGCACATTCGCGTACCGCAAGCTACCTTTTGGTTTAAAGAACTTAGGGGCAACTTTTCAGAGGGCTATGAATTACGCCTTCCATGACATCAAGAACATTGTTCAACCATATCTCGATGATCTTCCGACTCATTTGCGAAAGCGAACTGATCATCTGCGGCATTTGAGAGCTATATTTCTACGTTGCCTAATGGCAGAAGTGTCCTCAGACACATAATTTTATTAATCAGAAAAAAATAATTACATAATTGATTTGCAAGAGCTTACACCCGAACTACCAAACACTCTTGCAATGAGCTATTTATAAGCTCCATGTCCTAACTAACTCTAATTATGGATCACTTATTAAATAACAAGTGTCCATTTACATTAAATGCTATTCAAACCCAACTAGCTAACTAATCTCCTATATTAAGCCTAATATACGACACATTTGGAAGTATATCTTGTTACAACAATATCTATTTCTAATTGGTCTCCATTAATTATTAATCATTCTAGAATAAAATTATTAATTTAATTTCTTAAATTAATAATTATTTATTTCAATTTTATAACCTATGATAATAAATTATTTTTGGATTTATTATTGTTTTATGAGAGAGACTAACATTCCCCCCCTCAATGATAAATCCAAAATAAGGACAAGGAACCATCTTCCAAGTTCTCATGTTGATCCTCAAAAGCATTGCCTGAAAAAACCGCCAAATCTGGATGCTGAAGAAACTGCAATATGAAGAGACTGAGTCAGCTGCATGACTGATTCATCTCGAAAGGACACTTGACAACTCCATCACGTGCCAAGCCGCAAAAGGATCCAATTGTCCTTTGCTTGAAAACAGCATCCGGTGTCCACTGACACAATTTGATGATCGCCCACTTGCGAATTTGCTGATGCTCACTACTGATGAAAAATGCCCACTGGCTGATGAAGATGCCCACTGGCTGCTTCACTGATGTTGTCGAGACTTTTAGTCGGACAACCACTTGTCAATTTAATTGAAAGTTCCCCCCTTTGTCCGCTGAAAGGAGAGACAATATTCTCCAAAATATATCTGAACTCCCCCCCTTCAGGTGTAGGAGAGTTTCACTGTTGTACTCCCTCGTTCAACTACAGGAGAGTACAATCATCGGTTTACTGCTGGCTGCACTACGTGTGATTGTAGTCGGTTGTAGAACTGTGACAATCGTTTGACTGTGGATGACCATTCCCAAGGATCGATCCATTCATAATGTATCTTCAATCTGGCTGATTTTTGTTGGTTGCGACATTTTTCTAAGGAATGATTGGGCTTGCCACAATGGCAACAAGGTTGGAGATCAAAACATTGATCTTCCATATGGCCTGTTCTTTGACAATGAGAACATTTCGGTTGGACGTCAACTTCAGGTTGCATGCAATTCTGTTTGTTTACAATTTTCTCAGAACCTACTGAGGTGAGTGGTTCAAGAAATCCTGCACTCACGAACTTAATTGGCTTGGAATAATCTGGGATATGGAAGTTGGTGTCATCAGCAACATATCCTAAGCCTCGTCGATTCTTGTTATTTTGAATTTCTTCCCAGGGCTTGATGATGGGTTTGGAAGAAATTTGAATTTGGTCATGAACAACTTCGACACTTGAAGTTGTTTGGATGAGTGATTTGGAATCAACATCGTTATCTTCATCTGTATGGTTGAATGACTTGGAAGAAGCACTCTTTTTTTGCAGCTCATCTCTTTGTAGTTGCGACTCTAGTTGAAGAAACTCAATGGTTTCATGTGTTTGTTGTAGATGCCGTGAAAGATCAGCAAGAGTTTCTTTGCTGATGTGCACCATGTCTTCATCACTGGAGATGAGCAAACTATGAAGAATGTTTAACAACTGAATATGTTGTGCCATTTGAACTTGCTTACTTAAAATCAGGCTCTCTTGTAGGAGATGTCGTACTTTGAACTATATCACTTGAAGGACAGGCTCGCTTGAATGTGACTTGAATGGCACGCTCGCTTGATTTGTTGTTGATTGCACTTGCTAGAGTTGTAAAATTTTCTCGCTTAAACTCTGGAATTCACGCTCGCTTGATGACGATCACGTTTGTTTAAGCGCTCACTTGACTTACTTGATGAATGCACATTCACTTGAATGAATAGCCACACTCGCTTGATGTCGATCTCAACTTGCTTGTTTGGTTGCTTTGATGGTTGCTGTAATGAACTTCACTCTGGCTCACTTGAAAGTTTTGAAATTTATACTATGTTGACGCAAATTGCTTGAATGAATACTCACGCTCGCTTGCAGGAGATGTGAACTTGTTGCTTGTTTGAAAAAATGCATGCACTCAATTGATTTTGTGTAAAGCAAGGGTGTCGAACACTATCGACAATGCACCCAAAAAGCTTACAATGATTGTAATGACTCACATAAAACAAAGAATTCACTTGTCTTAATCTGACTAAGTGGAAGAGAATTGACGCACTTGACTTCTGATCAAATCAAAATGTGGGTGTCGGTTTCAACCGAGAATGCACCCGTACAATTCAATGCAATTGGAATTTGATTTACAAGTTCTTGAATTTGTTTGCAAGAATGTTGATGTAGACTTTGCTTTGAAATGCTGGAATTTGTAGATTCATGAACTTGATTGTATTTGAGTGAATTTGTTTGTTGAGGTAGAATTCCGATGTTGAGAACTTTGATTATTTTTTGCAGCTATGTGGTGTGCTTGCTTTATGTATGCGATATTAAATGAAATTATTGATGTCTCACAACTAGACACAAATCAAAAGGCAAAAACATGAAGCCATAAAACACATGCGCCATCAAACACACATAGTGTACCTTAGATCCCCTTATTCAATTTCGGGCGGATCTAAGACACAATCACCACAAAAATGATATCTTTATTAATCACTGGAGTACATCACTCTTCAACTTCTCAAGCAATGAGAAGGTTAAGCTCACAAATGCTTGAAGCAACTTGTCTTCTAAAATTGCTTGCACTAACTCAATCTCTCAAAATCTCTCTCAAAATAAAATATTACTTTGAAGTACATGATTGACTTTTCTCTAAAAAAGAATTTACTTATCACTCCAAAATATTACAAAATTCACCTTATCGCTCCAAAAAATCACTTCAAGCCTCTGAAAATTCAACTTATCACTCCAAAAAAAACAACAAATTATTTATAAAAAATCATGCTACCTCTTAAAAAAAATGCACCTTTTCATATTACTTTTAACTCCCTAGCAATAGCTCTCATGCGGTTCGATCAAATCTGGCAACATTTGTTGCAACATTTTGTTGGAAAATTCCAGGAACTAAGGTAGAGTTTCTCAGCGTGGCCTCCAAATTGTGTTGAAAACTGTAGCTACACAACCGCCTTCAACCAGTTCACGTTCCTGAACCAATAAAATGCAAACGTGTGGTCCATCTGTTCCTCGGCTTCTGTCAAATCCTCCAGGCCTCTGTCGGCGATGGAAATCAACAAAACTTCACAGGGAATCTAAAAATTGAGCTAGATTTGCAAGGGAAATTCGACCTCCATTAATCCACTGAAAAGAACTATAAGAATTCAGCCTTGATATGCCTGCTGTCATCATGGCATAAGTTTGTATCTGCGTTTCCTCCAAGCCAACTACAATACGCACTCTTTACAGATCAGTCATTTGCGTCCAAATTCAACACATCTCCAGGCTACACGTGGACTTCAACGCATCCTCATTCAAGATTCACTTCCAAATACATAATTTCTTCAACACTGCCTCACAATGGATCCTTCATTTCAGTTGTAGAACATCCGGCAAAAACAAAACCTGTTTCAATTGACATGATTAAACCAGAACTCTGCATTGACTATCAATGTAATGTCATGCGGCTTTATAACTACTGTGCACCCTCACTATCGATCAAAACAAAAAAGCAATCGATTTAACTTATATCAAATTTCCAATTCGAATTGGAACGCCTTACAGATACCCTGACAGTTCAATGGTATCGTCTTCAACGCTTACAGTGTCAAATCTTCAACAACGCCATACTCCAGCAATCTGCTTCTTCAACCAAACACAATCATTATTAATGGCAAGTCATCATTCACAATTTAATGCTTATTTTGCAGGCTGAATACCAGAAATCATTAACGCATTCCTGAACAATGAATCTCCAGTGCTTAACTCTTTCTACACTACATTATTAACTCAACGCTATCCATTATTAACTCAACGCTTTCTGCACTGCATTATCAACGCTGTCCATACACGTACTAACATGTGTGCCCAACACATACCCATTCTGAGTATCGATTTAACTTGGTTGTAGTTCGGCTATCTGCAAAACAGATCGACTTCACAATTTCTTTAACACAGCATTTCAATCAATCATTGCCAATGTCCAATTACATAATTTTGCAAAAACCTTACGCCCTACTTCATACAATATCTACTAAATTTTGCAATTGAAACCAATTTCATTTTTCCCCAAATGTAAATTCGTTCAATTCTATGAACACGGTTTCATAATGCGCCCTTATAAATTGACATTAAAATATAAGAACTATAATGCTGGCTGCAAGTGAAGTGAATCAAAATAGTCAGGGGGCTCAACATGTAGCTATTACTGGTGGGAAAAAGAATTCTCAGGTTGTTGCTGCAAGAAGATTCACAAAAGATATCAAGAGGGATGTGGTTGACAGCAGAAAATCTGGAAGTGGTGTTGGAGTATCTGAAAGGGAGAAATCACATGAGACCCAAGACAATCAAAAGATGCAAGATGCCGAAGATTTACATGCTGCAATAAAGCAGAAAGAAACTGAAGAACTATTGAAAGAACATAATTTAAAGAAAGAAAGCTTGAGATCAATTCCTCTGAGTTTCAGAGAAAACCTATAGCTCAATACGGGTTTCAGCGCAGACCAAAATACAATACAGAACCCTCACTTGTCCCTGCCAATCGATATGGCTCTGATACCACAATAATGGCAGAAGTGTCCTCAGACACATAATTTTATTAATCAGAAAAAAAAAAAATAATTACATAATTGATTTGCAAGAGCTTACACCCGAACTACCAAACACTCTTGCAATGAGCTATTTATAAGCTCCATGTCCTAACTACCTCTAATTATGGATCACTTATTAAATAACAAGTGTCCATTTACATTAAATGCTATTCAAACCAACCAGCTAACTAATCTCCTAAAATAGAGCCTAAGATACGACACATTTGGAGAGTCATATCTTGTTACAACAATATACTAATTCTAATTGTCTCCATAATAATTAATCATTCTAGAATAATAATTATTAATTTAATTTCTTAAATTAATAATTATTTTATTTCAATTTTATAACCTATGATAATAAATTATTTTTGGATTTATTATTGTTTTATGAGAGAGGCTAACATTGCCGACACTACAAGATACAGCTCAACCCGCACAAATGTGTGTTTTGTGTCAGTTTGGTTGTTTACTTGGCTTTGTGGTTTCAGAGGATGAGATTCATCTCAACCCATGTAAGGTTCAGGTGATCATTGATATGCCTTCACCTTCAACTTTGCTCCAGATTCATAAATTGCAAGGGAAAGCAAACTTTCTAAGGAAGTTCATTCCAAATTACACCGAACTTGCTAAAGGTTATACACATCTGTTGAAAAAAGAAGTGCCATTCAACTGGGATCAGGTTGCGCAAGATTCCTTTGATGCTCTAAAGGAATCCCTAATAAAAGCATCATTAATGTATGCTCCTGACTATCAAAAATACTTTAACCTATATCTGGTTGCAGCAAATACGAACATCGCAATGGTTTTAGTTCAATAAGACAATGGAATCAAACATCCTGTCTATTATTTAAGTCGAAACTTAAATGATACAGAAAGAAAATACTCCTATGTTGAAAAGCTGGCTCTCGCAGCTGTTCAAGCAGTAAAGAGATTTTGACACTATGTCCTCTTTTGAAAAACTACCATTTTGTCAGATTGCAACCCCATGACTTACATCTTGTCGTGACAGTTGCTTGGGGGAAAATATTCGAAATGGATAGCAATTTTGCAAGAGTTTGATCTGGAATTCATAAAATCCAAATCAAATAAAGCTTTGATTTTCGCAGAGTTACTATGTGACTTCCCATTGTTGTCCAATGATTCAACATCCAAAGCAACAATCATGGATGAATCTTTGTTTCTGATATCTTCATGTGATCCATGGTATGGAGATATAATCATCTATCTCCAAACCCAAACATATAGGCCTAATACCTCTCGCTCAGAACAACGACGTACTCGATACCAAGCAAAAGACTACATGATCGTCGGTGATACGCTTTACCATCGTGGTATCAATACAATTTTGTGAAGGTGCCTCACCCATGAGGAGGCCGAAAAAGTCCTGAATGATTGTCATTCAGGTGCGTGTGGGGGGCATCAACCTGGTTATGCTACGACACAAAAGATTTTATGAGCAGGTTATTTCTGGCCAACAATGTTCAAAGATTGCATAACCACAGTCAGAAGTTGCCATGCTTGTCAAATATTCGACCGCAAAACCAGAATCCCACCCTCACCTCTGCATCCAGTAGTTGTTGTTGGGCCATTCGCCAAATGGGGCATAGATTTCATGCCATGTAACCCCACCTCGGTCGGGGGGCATGGGTATATCATAGTGGCAATTGACTATTTTACGAAATGGGCCAAGGCGATGCCTACATTGAACAACAGCGGTGAAACGACTGCTCTTTTCATTTTCAGTCATGTAGTCTCCAGATTCAGTGTTCCACAAACTATAGTCATAGATCATGGATCGCATTTCCGCAATCACATGATGCTTGAATTGGTTTCCAAATTAGGACTATCCCACGACAACTCTACTATGTATTATCCACAAGCTAACGGGCAAGTTGAGGCGATCAACAAAGTCCTGAAGTGCATGCTGTAAAGGATGATTGGAGTCCATAAACGGAGCTGGCACCTAATCCTGTACTCAGCCTTATGGGCATACCGAACATCAGTGAGAGATGCCACCAGATTTACACCCTTTTAGATGGTGTATGGCATAGAAGCAGTCTTACCAGTTCAGTGTGAAATTTCATATCTTAAGCTCGCAGTCGACCTTCTCCCCAGAACTTCGGAGGAAGAGGCTCGTTTCTTGGAATTAATCCAACTGGATGAAACCCATCATGATGCCGCCTTGGCTAACGAAGCACATAAGAAACAAGTCAAGGCGCAATTTGACAAGAATGTCAAACCCCGTGTCTTCTCAGAAGGTGACCTGGTGTTACTTTACGATCAGGAATCCGATAAATTGGGAGCAGGTAAGTTTCAGTCTTTGTGGATGGGTCCCTATATTGTTAACTGTGTATTAGCAAAAGGAGCCTACGAGCTAGTAGATTACGATGGGATTCCACTGTCGCAACCCCAAAACAGGTTGTACCTTAACCATTACTATGCTTGACTAAGCATAGTAATCTCTTCATATGCTTTTGTTACATTTTTGTTTTCATTAAGAGTGATCGTTTTGGTTAGGTAATCCACTTTTTTATTTGTTGCAGATGTTGAACCTATTGGAATCATTTGTTGGATACGCTGACAAGGCAAGTCGTAGTACACGGAACCTATCTTCTGCAGCTTGGGCCATATTTGATCCAAGCGGCGAGTTAGTGAGTTTCAAAGGGGTATGTATTGGTCAATCAACGAACAACATCGCTGAATACATCACATTGATAGAGCTCCTCTCTGATGCCATTGTGCATGGCATACACTGACTTGTCATCAGGCTAGACTCACAACTCGTCATTCTATAGCTTACCGGCATCTATTCCGTTCAGAATCCAGCTATCTATTGTATGTTCCTAAGGGTCAAGATTTTGGAAAGGCAGTTTGATTCTATTCAATATCAACACATTTCCAGAAACTTAAACACATTAACTGATTCATTAGCAATTATGTGTTAGATAGACATTTGCAACATTTATAAAAGAAAAGCATTTCATCAATATTTGCATCAGGATCATATAACTTAACCAAAATAAAGCTCTGAAAATCAAAAATATATATAATTGTTTATAGTTTGTACATAGTGTTCAGTGTCCAGGACAAAATTGGTCATATGACCCAAAAACTCAAAATGCAAGGGGGCACCCTAGACTAATGGTGTTGGTGATAACAAGTTACTGCCTGTGAAATCATGCGTAAGAGCCTAGTCCATCGGCTCGGTACGCCAGTGGTATGGCACTGTAATCTCAGAGGTAACTCGTCGATCCTCAAATCCTGAATACCAAGGGTGAGACCCTCTATCTGATCCTGTAACACTACAAGGGTCTCGGCTACGTCCAGATTGTGAAGTACATCCCTCCCTACAGCCTCTCCTGTTGGAATGGCCACTGCTACTCTCGAGCGCACTTCTAGTCGCACTGGTCCGATATCTGCACAGGCACATGAGTTTTGATTAGTCTTGATAAACATTTAAAAAGAAAAAGAACATTATAAAAACAGTAAATAGAGATATGGTCAGAAATTTTTACCTATGACACCCCACTGCTCACCAGCCGGCAGCGCCAAATCTGGGTCACCCCAGAAATCCATCCCGGCATATGGATACTCGACATAAACCATCTGCTAATGGTTGAACCACTCAAAGAAGGCATCAGAGAATAAAACCTACAATTGACCAGCATGTCTGGCCATAAGGTCAACCCATCTCTACATCCGTGGCTCAGTCGGTGGTGGTAGGCCAAGGGAAATGTACTGTGGCTGCATTAGTGGGATCTTCTCCAAGTCAAAAGCAGTCAGAATAGAACCATAACCAAAGTTTTTGGGTCTTCCGTTTTTTATCTTGGTAAGTTGTTCTTTTATCACCAGGAGTACTGCATCACACCAGTTGAATACCTTTGGTTCAAGGCATTCCAGGGTGTACTACGTATAAGACCTATTGGCCAAGTGAAAGGCTACGCTACCAGCCAATCTAGCAAGGGTGAATAAGATAGTCCTCAAGGACCGGCCAGTGACATCTCGAATATTGATCTTGCCATCCCTGCTTGGCTGAGATCCATCTCTACAGTATCGTCGAATATAATCCCTCATGGATTCGCCCCACAGGCGGAACCTGATAGTGAGAGAGGGGCACCACGCCTTGATAAACTGGTCAAAAAGTAGATGTCCTCAACAGTCAAAGGGATGGATTTGCCTCTAATCTGGAACACTTGGTTGGTAGGATCCCATGCATCGAGGAAATATTGCAACAAGTTGACTTGTTGCCTCATGCTAGATATGTGGAAAAACTTGAGCAAGCCACAGTTCCGCAATGCAGTTACCGTACCCGGATCATGTAAGGTAACCATGTCCTCTTCTTCATGCTCACGTTCACGTGATGTAATGACCATCTTGCTCTAATGAATCTGTAGTAAATGAACAAGAGAAGAATTAGGATCTTAATTTGGCAAAAAACAGGCAAAATTTCCATGAAAAATCAGTGCAAAAACTTTCCTCCTTGCGCCCATCACACCCTAGCTGTGTACTGGGTGAGATGCATACTGACTAGCCAATGGCCATCCCAGTATGCATCACACCTTTCGATGTATACTAGGTGCGATGGGGAGAGAACGAAATATTCAAACCCCAAAGGATCAGTAAAGCAGGAAAACATGCATAGAATCAAGAAAGGAAAGAACGCAATTGAAGAGCTCAGGTTTAGCTCCTACCTGGTCCAGATGGCGCCGAAAATTTTCCACAAAATCTCTCAGAATCAAAATGCACCTCCAGAGCTCCAACAATCCCAAATTTGAATGAAATGGTAAAATGAGAGGTAAAAACTACTTTTATGTTATTACTCACGTAATTCAAGTAAAGTATTAGTTTTTTAACTCATTTTTTCAAGAATATATGTACATTTCTAATTAGTTTGATGGAGCAATTGAATAGGTAGTACGACCGTCAAGAGAACATAATGTTAATGGTGAATCGAACATCTTTGACTATTATCACGAATAGTTTTACGCGAAGTTCAAGCTCGTTAAAAATTAAACCTAGCAATGAGCATATGTTCCACCAGAGTTTAAGCTCATTAAAAAATGAACCCACCTTCGATAAATAACCATTGCGATCGCATTATTATCAGCTTTTGAGCCTTGGTCATGTTCTTACCATCACCTCCATTCTTTTTAGCCAAGCATACGCCTCCATTTGATTGTTTACCCCTTTTGAGGAATAGTTGCGACAAGTG
The DNA here is from genome assembly GCA_000404065.3 of Pinus taeda. Lineage (NCBI taxonomy): Eukaryota > Viridiplantae > Streptophyta > Pinopsida > Pinales > Pinaceae > Pinus > Pinus taeda. The sequence goes on along the minus strand of APFE030145776.1, from coordinate 24,352 downwards.
ATCCTATTAGCCACCTTCTTTACACTGCTACGATTGAAAAGTTCCAAACCTTATCTGGAACTAGCTGCTATCCAAAATCATCACTTGTTCCTCAAAAAATGAGTCTTATTTAAGCTCTTTTCATCTGACTCGTAAAATATGAAAAGATTGTCGAGCAATTGGCCTCTTTAGCTCGTTAAAGTGATTGGAAGTGCCATCCCTCCTCTAGATTTTAATCTTCATTGCACAAAATTATCAAGTGCTTGTCTTGTTCGGCTCGTTAAAACTATCGAAAAGTCATCCCTTTCATATTATTTTACACTTTTTCAGACTTAAGGGATTATGCTACGAAAAAGGATTACTAGAGTTTTCTTTCCGACTCTTTTCAAACTCTCTAAAATTGAAAAGGACTGACTTTTCTTTGTCGTTAAACTCGTTAAAACAATAGCGACAAACTTGTCCATGCAGGGAAGAATGAGTTTCACTATCGCTAGGCTCGTTAAAACATAGCGACAGGTTTTCCCAAAGGGAAAATTATAGAACAAGCATATGTTATCCTCATCAAGCTTGACAAAAATAAATAGGTACTGGTCAGCAATGACTATGGAAAAATTGGGAAAAAAACTTGAAGAAACTTTATTGGTAGCAAGTCGCTCTTGAACATGACACTTTCACTCCATCACCATGATTGAGTCGGGTTAGGTTATTCCATTCATCAGTCATATCACCATTGGTCCACTGTACCATCCATTTTTGGGGTTAATGCTACCAATCCATTTTAGTGTCGCCGATATGTTCAAGAGAAGTCGCTCAAAGAATTCACCAACCCAGCTTGTGTCTCATCTGCTACAATACCTTAACCCTTCATTCTTTCATGACCGCCACCCTGAACCTTGTATCATCAGATCGTTTTCATATCCACAAAATCATTTTCTCCATTTCGTGTCATAGATGTGGGATTCATTAAGGCCCTCCTACGACGGGTCACTTCTTTTCGACATCAGCTCATTATCCAAGAAGTTGACTTAGGAATAGTACTTTGAAGCTTGCATGCCTCAATGGCAAGTTTCTCACTTCTGGTGACAAGTTTTCATCAATGGCCTTCGATCAAAAGATTTTGCGTGGTGTTCGACATCAAGTCCCATTTTCACACCATGTGAATTGTATTGCAGTACCTGAGGGTCATTATCATTATCGGTGATTCCTCTCATGCCTGTTAACAACTTATATCATTGGCTGGTAATCAGGCAATGTCTTTCCATGTTTGACTTTAGAACATCTTTTCACATAGATCGACCTGTACTTCGGGTGAAGATTGAACGAGTTTGAAGACCCCGGATCTAGTTTCATCCATCTAGGCTGCGATATATTCAGGAAAATAAAAACATCAAATGTACATCATAGCTGGACAGATAATCATCCAAGCCAAAGGATGATGACTCTACTAGAATCATCAGTCTGCCATATAGACGGTTGTCTGTCCAATGTACATGAAAATGAATTTATAAAGCTGAGCATGGGCATGCCCGCCTCAACTAGATCATGAAAATATTATGAAGATAATGTATTGTATTGTATCTTATTACAGGTCACCTTCTAGTTCGAAAAACCTCGGATCCTCATGATAATGCATTTCACTCGACATCAAAAGATTTATGACCTCATGCTTTAGGGGGAAACTATTATAGACATATTTGGGCACTGCAACCGCAATCACATATGTGCATAAACCAAGGGCTTCTAAGTCCCAAAAAGTGTTGTTTCATACCCTAAAGGAACAAGGTCAGCTGATTACATGATCTCCTAGAAGTTCATGAAAAACTGCTCAGAACTGGTCAAAACTGGACTATCTCACCTGCTCCATGGTCAAAGTACGATGCATCCCACCTAATGCACATGTGGGGTGCGATGCATACTGAAAATACCTTCTATGGGGTGAGATGGGGGAGAGTAGACAAATGGCAGAGACAACTTGCAAGGTGGATGATCATGGAATCTTCCAGGAACTTCTCCTATGACACTTGCCTCTCTGAATTCACCTAGGGATGAGCAAGAGATCATGAAATCTCCAAGTGGAATAGAGAACTATCAGAGAAATGACACTAATCAAAAACCCAGAATCTGACTCATCCAGCTACAAACATCTATATATGGATCCCTCATCCTAGAGATTCGGAGGCTGGAATTTTGTATCTTGTAAGTGTTGTTGGTTTCTTTGTGGAACATCATAGTGTTGGGTGATCTAGCTTTTCATGAGGTGAAGAAGGGCTTTCATGCTGGGAGGATGGTGCTAGGTTAGATCAATGGGTTGTAATCCTCTCTTCTACTACTTCTATCAATAAAGCTATTTGAGTTTTCCTCCATATTCTTGTATGTCTTTGAATCTTGAATTGATATATGCATTTGTATGGTCAATATATATCTGGTCCTATATTGTTTATGATTGTAGATATCTATGTTTTGATGGTATTATGCTGCTTTGACTCTACAGGTGTTCTCTGAAGCGGGACAAGCGAGGAAGGAGCGGCAAAGATCTGTCAAAGGGGAAAGGAAACAAGCAAGGAGCCAAGCGAAAGACTCAGGTTGGTACTCTCTGTTTTTCTCTCATCTACTTCTCATAAAAGAAAACACAAGTGACTTTAGTTTTTTTGTTTCTAAGATAGCTACCCATCTTAGTGGGACCAGCAGCTCTGAATGGACACTAGTTTTCCGGATAACACAGAAGGATAAATTGGAACATGTAGGGTGTGTGTCAAGAGTCATGGGCCTCCACAACAATATAAAACACTCCATGGATCCTAGAGGATGTTCAAATATTGCTCGAGATTCACCTTTTGGACGAGGAAGATGCACTTGGTTCACCTTTGCGCAGCTAGTCCCAAGGATGGAACATGCACTTGGCAGATGACCTAGGACTTGTAATATGATGTGGCATCACCTACACCATCATCAAAGCCGTTATATATGATTTACATGCATATTTAACTCATTTGGATATCCATGAAGTTATTATTGTGCCTCCACACCCATTGGGAGCACCACATGTTTATTGTTTGGAGAACAAGGGGCCAACCCCTTGTCCATCACTTTTGAGGGTCCTATTCTTCATTATGGAACCTATGGACCTCATTAGGCCTCTTGGAGGGCCCTAAAACATGTATTATTTATCATTCGACGTCTTAAGAGGCTAATTATTTCATTTTTGAGCTAGTTTAGTGGGCTTGTCACCAAAAGTTAGGTTATTAGCACATTATTTTATTTTTGGGGCTTATGTAGGCATAGGAGACTAATTAAAACTCCTCATTAGTGTATAAATACAAGTGATATGAGTTCATTGGCTCATCATCACTTTGGATTGGATCTCTTCTCTCCCTTGATAATTTCACACAACTTCTTGGAGGATGAGTTAAGGCTTTATGGATGAATTTTGATGTTTGGATTTGGTTTATCTTGTCTTCGAGTTTCTCTATTGTCAAATTATGGATGGTTGGATATGTTCTATTACATGTAAGTACATGATTTTAATGTTATTCTTATTTTACTTTGTCATATACATTGGATTGGGATTTTTTCTATTTTTAGGGCTAATTGTTGCATGCATTTACTACTTAAATTGTGGAATTTTGTCTCTATATATCATCTATCAATGTATGGGCCATGTAATTTTGAATGAAATTTCCTAGGGATAGTTTTGTCAATGAATTCATCTTGATAAGACGTCACCTTTTGCAAGTCAAAGTATAAAGTTGTAAGGTTGCTCCCTTTGCGCTAAAAGGCAAGTGAGGTAGTCTTAAGACTTCCTTTACTAAGAAATAAGGTCCTCATTCATATTTATCTTAGACTACGTTCTGCCAAGACTAAGGCACTAATTTACCAATAGGTGGTCACTCAAAAATCAACTCTTTTTCACCTTCTTCTAGGTCTAGCCAAGTTGGGTCACTTGGGGCATACTTTTATTGACAAAATAACCCAAGAAAAAGTTCGATCTCCTAGCCTCTTCTGCTTTGGTGTTTCCTCAAAGCCTCCAATTTTGAAGCAATTCCGACAGTGAAGTTGTGAGATAATCTAATCCCTTGCTCTAAGATCAAACTTTTCCCTAGTGTTCCCAAGGCTAGTGCCTCATAGGATCAATTTGACACCTTTAAGTGAAAATTATTGCTTTGATATTTCCCCTCCTTGTCTCGGTTAAGAACATCATTGGTTTCTAGATTCTTCCTCCTTAACCTAGGTCGGGTCCACTTGGTCCCATGTTGTCCCACACCTTTGAAAAGTCAAGTATTGAAGAACCATTTGGGAAGTCAAGTTCAATAAGAATTTTAGGATTGGGAAACTCCTTCACAAGGCATATTCCTCTAACCGAAACCTCAAACCCTCACCTCCTTATCCTAGAAATCTTTTCACTTTACTTATTAAGCAAGAAATCTCTATTGTTAAACCCCCTTCTAGGAAAAGGACTGTAAAGGTCACTTCACATCCATTGGTTGATTCATCCTTCACAAGTGGCTCTCTATATAACTGGTCTCCTCCCATCAGTGAAAGTCCGTAAAGAGTAGGGAGTCTTAGCTAAGGTGATAGTGGGCTAAGCCTCCATCGTTTCCATTTTATATAACAGTTGCCCCTTAGGAGTCCCTTTTATGCCCCCTATTAGTCTGAGTGGTAACATTTTGGTTTCATTTCTAGGGACACGAAATGTGTGTTTTGTTTCCCATATGACATATTGACATATTCTTATTGGTGACTCCATTGAAAGAAAGAAGCCCAGGTTCTTCATCTAACTTCGAAGTTATTGCTTTTAGGGTGAAGTAGGCATCTATCAAGGCACCTACATTCACCCTGGTGACTCCATTTTCAATGCTAATGTGTAAAAATCTTGAGAAATGGACCATTTTTATCTCCCTCCTTCTCCCATGATGACCTTAGTCCCAAAGAGGCTCTAGAGCACCCTAAAATCAAGAAATGTATGAAAGGTTGGATGCCTAAATTCAAAGGAATTCCTAGTGAAGATCCCAATGTCCATCTTGACGAATTCTCTTGGGCTTTAGCTCTGACAGGGTTTGAAAATGAGGAAAAAATCATGATATTGTTGGCCTTATCATTTGTGGGCCAAGCTAAATATTGGTATGATGGCCTCCCCCATGAGATTGTCATTGATTGTGAGTATTTTGAAGATGTCTTCTTAGAAAGATTGGGTGGCACCCCTCATGAACAATGGATGGCTTGTAGACACCCCTCTGAGGCAAAGCTACGTGATGAAATGAATAATCTTGAAAACATTCTTGGTAAAGGCATGGAATTCATCTCAGGTTCCCCTTTAGTGTCTGAAGAGAACCCTCCTCCCTTTGCATGTGACAAGACCTTGGAAAGGGGTGTTGGTGAACTCTTTGGTAATATAGGTGATGATCAATAATAGTCAGGTCCACATGATAGAATAAATGTCTTTGAGAACATGTGTGTTGAGAAAAATGAGTCTATGGAAAGTGAAGTTGAGACTAACCTTACCTTTCTCAAGGATAGTACTCACAATGATTCTCCTTTTAAGAACCTTGAGGAAGGTGGTCCCATTCACCCCTTAGAGGATGACATTGAATATTATTTCAATATTGAAAAAGAGAAATGGGAAATTATCCATCATTTTACTGTGGTCTCGTTTATAACACTGGTAAGGAGGATGAGGTTGACATCAGTCCTCCCTTTCTCCTGGGAATTATTTATGATGACATATCCATTGATACCTTCAGAAAGGAGAATTATCATTTTCCCTTGCATGAAAATGAGCAATTGGGGATGAATGATTCTCCTTTGTGGGAAGACACTATCTTTGGTACTAGCAATGATAGGATTGAGAAGTCCCTTTCTCATACCTACCTTCATTATGATTCTAGGAGTATAATTAAATCACCTAAGGCTCTAGATTTGGATTTTCAGGAAAAGGATATAGTTAGGACTTCACCTTCCCCTTTTCCATTTTCTATTGTTCAATTTCTTGAATCTCCATCAAGTGATTCCCTCGCCCCTTGTCATACGATCTCAAGTAACCATGAGCCCTTTCCCCCTTCCGAGTATAGTGTCAAGGAAGATCTTCTCATTTATTATACTTTACCTCCTTGGACAAACCCTCAAGGTTTTGATCACCCCACCCCATAACCTCCCCTCTAAAGTGTAACCATCACCTTGAGCAACATATATCTTGCACCCATTCTTTCCCTCACCCTTGTTTCCCCTCTCATCACAACCTTGCGGCATCTACAAAGCATAATATTATAAACAATGATTGTGATAAAGAGTTATTAAGATTGGTCATTCATTCCACCATTGTGTTCTTAGAAGGAAATCACAGGACTTCTAGATCGACCTATTTTCTTTCTCCTAGGACTTCCCTTTACCTCAAGTGGAGATCATGTTTTCCCACCTTCCACGCGCTTCATTTGCCATGTGGTTATGTCCACATTTGATTTGGGAGTTTCTACATGAGTAATCATACTAACAGGAACATGTACTTTGATATGATGATATTTTCACTCGCTTTATTATTACACTTAGTATTAGCCTTACTATATGTATGTTAGGATTGGATGCATTGCATGCTCATTTTCTCAGTATAACTAACACCATATGATATTTATCATGGTATATTAGATGCATTAAGATTAATTTTCATTATATTTACTTTCTTCTTGATTTTATGGCCTAACATTAAGCATGTGCGATCATGAGGCATCATGAAAGCATGTTTCCCCTGTGTTTTCATCTATTATATGTGCAGATAATAAGTCTATGGTAACCAAGAGATTTATGCAGTTCTTGTGACCTCCCATTTGAGTAGCCTCACCCACTTATTCAAGAGATCACATCCGAGTTCAAGTCAGATGTTACCCACCATGTTGTGGGTAATATCCCTAGGAGAAAAAAAGTCTCCAAGATGGTCCTCAACCAGCAACTAGCAGCCCCTTTCAGCCATCAACTAGCTTGTTGTTCCACTTCCCCATCACCTAAGCCAGACATGTGGTCCCTCACCCATCTATCATGATTGTATGTTTGAAGGTGGGCCTACCAAACCTAAAGGTATGCCTTTTCATTTGGTAATTGAGTATTATAGTTTGCGTATCATGGACACTTCTGGGCATGGATTAATGGGGGGATTTGGTGGAAAGAGTGGGATACGTCTATGTTATTGTCCCCTAGACCCATTTTGGATATTAACCTTGGATTATAGTCCCATGTGATCTCTTTTACTAACCATTTAGATGTAGGGATGGTATTTCATGGGAAACCTTGATTTTGGTTACGTGGTCTTGCTCCCTCATCCTCATATATTACCCCCTTTCCACTTATTACTACCCCATTCATTATTTCTCCCACTTGGGTCCACATTTCTCCACTAGGTCCACATGGGGCTAGTTCCCCCCTTCCCCTTGCCCACACCTTGGGTTAGGCCTGGAATGATGCCCTAGAGGTTGGTGCAGCTAAAAAGAAAAGTAAAAGCATGATTGGCCACATTCAACAGGAAAATGTACCACAAAATTAAAAATATGGTCTGGAAAAACACATTTAGCACATGGAAAAAAGCCAATACATGAGATCTATGCCATCATCATGGTCATCACCTTATTCCCCACAGGTTCTATGAGCCTCCTTCATCATATAAGAACCCATGACTATCCCAACCCTTGGTGGGAAATAAATTGTCCTATCTTAAAAGGGGATAACCACTACTATATCTCACACATCATGCTCGTACCTCGTGAGCCTAAGTAGTTAATCAAAGAAAAATGATAAAAAGGAGAAAGGCATATTTTTAGGCATGGAATCCCCCCAAGGCATGTTTTGGGGCTCAAAGCCCAAGTTTTGACCCAATATTGTTGTAAAGACTCTGTGAATTGTGGGCGTGGAGTGCGAAATGTATGATAGAGTCACAGGGTTGTCTGCCCTATTTTTGTAATGTAATGTCAGCCTACCCATGGTCCACAGACCATGGGATTGTATAAATAAAGTGAGGCTCTAAGTCTAAAAGATAACTAAGGAGATAAGGAAGTAGAAGCGAAAATCAAGAGTCAAAGTGTCTAAGTGTGTCTTGGGTCGTAGAGTAGGAGAAGGCTCTACAGATGAGTGCGTAGAGGCCTAGTAGTCCACAACTGAGTGCGCAGACCCCTATAGCTGAGTGCCTAGAGGCCTAGTAGTCCACAACTAAGTGCGCGGACTCCTGCAGCTGAGTGCGTAGGGTAGAGTCGAGTTTGTAAACGAGGAAGAAAATAATAAAGAGAATTTTTATCATAATTCTGTGCATCGGTTCTTGGGTTGATGCATGTTTGTTATAAATTACAAATATATTGTTTATTTACTGTGCGCACCTGTATGAATGATTTATATTGCTAAGTATAACTTAATGCATACAAGTAGGCTAAGTTAATAAACTAACAGTGGAATACTAGTAAGGACTTGGGTAATAACAGCGTTCAGCCCCAGAGTAGGGTTCTGTGAAGGCACCATTTCAAGCTGTGAGGTACGTGAAAGAGCACGTAGCGACGTGCACATAGGGTCGAACAGCGGACCACTTGATCTCATTAGACATCTCCAAGGTGCGGAAACCTGGTTCTAGAACTCTCCCATACTACTTCGGGTGAGACCTCAATCCGCGCTCCACGAACTGTTGCCGAAAGGGCTAGTAGTACCAGGATTTGTTTGGATAAATCACCTTTGAACTTGGGTCAAGCCCCAATAATCCAACAAATGGTTCTATTGCTGGGACCGAGATCTTCCTAAGAGATGTCTATGTCGTGTCACTAGAATCCAACAAAGAAAGAAATTAAAGAGTGTCTGGACAGAAAAATTCATCAGTTCATGGCACAGGAAAATAGGAATCCGTGAGTATCGAAGGAAGAGTGGTTAGAGCACTACTTATATATGGAAATCCATGAAATTTTATTTGCATCCTTCCCCTCTGAGTTGTACGAGTGGATCGTGAAGTTAGCAGACAATCAGGGAAGGTGTAGGCTTGACAAACCTATTGGGTGGACTCCAGAGTTGGTGCGCAGAATGGAAGCATCGGAAGATAAGACTGTGCACACTATGGACCATTGGATCGATTAGATTATAGGAGGGTTTATCACCGAGTTTGCGGTAAATACTTCAGTTAGCTATAGTGAGGTGGAATGACTCTTCCTCAAAGGCCCACGAGGTAAGTACGTTAAATCTTTGAACACTTGGATTGAAATGCTACTGTGTGAAAAGTGGGTTATGCGAATAAATTGATGTTTGGGGCTACACGAAGTGGAGGATCTATAGAAATGAAGGTAGCGTAGAGATAGAAACTAGCCCCTTTATTTCACCTCGACGAGAAAGAGAGGAAGAGCTTGCAAAAGTCTCACCAAGAAGTGCGATCAGTCTGATAAGACAGCAAGTTCTGTGCATACCGCCCTCACCTACACCACCACCATAGTTCAATATGGCAAGCACGATAAGATTGCCACTGTTCAAAGGAGTAGGGAACAAAGATTCAGACCAATTTTGGTTCATGGTAAAGGCTGTATGGGAAGCACAAGGAGTCATAGATGACAATATAAAGAAGGCAACGCTGGTAAGCAAGTTGCAACATCGCGCACTGATGTGGTACATTAAGAATTCCAATGGAAAGGATCGTGGATATCCAAGTTGCACTAAACCAGGAATTTAGCAAGCCAAAATAAGAGACACAGTTGATTATCGGGTTTAAGGAAGTCACGATGCTTCTAGGTGAGACCCCTTGGGAGCTAGATTAGAGACTGAAGGGTATGATTTGTGAAGCCAACATGACCTTGATGGATGGACAACACCATGCATGATTTGTAGCATCACTAACTTTGTATCTAAGGATCACACTGTCACAGCAGAAGCTATCCACTCAAGCCGAAGCTTTGGAGATCGCAATGAGACTGCATGAGACCCCGATACAATATCCTAACCTGGGAGTCCAACACATCCACACGCAGTTCAAAAACCTGTGTCTGGAGATGCATAGTTTGAAACAATATAGGACAACTTGCCCAGAAGCACGTGAGAAGGTATGGTGCATAAAGTGCAAAGGCCATGGACATGACAAGGACCATTGTCCAGTTTTCATGAACTACCAGGTGGGAGGAGGGCCAATGCCATTGAGACCAGAGGCACAAGCAGGATCGAGTGTGGCGCCTACATTATGGTGCACGATTTTTCAGATAGGAGGGAAGCATGCTATAGATAACTACCATTTATTACAGAAGTATACGCAAACGTCCCAACAATTGTTCTATAATTTTTACAGGTCAGTAAGCCACGATGAGCGTACCTATAGAAGTTATGAACTGATGATGGATCGAACTCCTACCTATAGAGTTCAGACTAAAACGTGAGCCCTCGATCAAAATGCATGGATGGCGTGCACTGGATTTCAGGGGCGCAGACGAGGTTGAGGTGGAATGGGACTAGGAAGGGGTTGCTGACAGCTAATTTGTTACAATTGCAGAGGGCTAGGGCATTATGCCCGCGATTGTACAAATCTGACGAGAGCATCATGTTTATATTGTACCCAGTTTGATCATGAGATGAAGGACTGCCCCACTTGATAACAAGGTTGCGTGATAAAGGAACACTCCAACCTCCCCCGACTCAGAACCTACAAATGATGACGTCTGAGCTGTGCGAGGAGGACCTGAATGTAAACATCGTACTGCAAAGCAGTATCACGATAGGAGATGACAAGGGTAAGCAGCCTGAAGAGAGTGCATGGGTTCATAACGCTCCAACAAAGGAACCTGAGTTCAATTTGGAGTGCGCAAAGGAGACATTCATGGAAGCTAAGAAGAGCTTCATGGAGGGCTCCACTTCGGGTAGTAAAGACAAACTAGAAACGGAGATGGACCCATCAATGCTTATTACATTTTTGGAGACATGCATGAATTTGCTACGTGAAAGCAAAGAAATGAAGGGGCTGAAAGAACTCACCACTAGATGTGCTAGATCAGGGGAACTGTGCGTAGTCCAGAAGCTCGAGAAACACACAACACGAACAGGAAGGGAGATGAGATTTATTGCGCAAATGAGAGAATATGAAATGGATCAAGTAATTTTGGATCTAGGATTGGACGTGAATGTCCTGCTGAAGCAGACATGGGAGCACATGGGCAGGCCCATGTTGCAATGGTCTCCTATTCAATTGTGAATGGAAAACCAACAAAAGGTCCTACCTATGGGAAGATTGTAGGGAATAATGGTAGATATCGAAGGTGTGAGCGTGCTTGCAGATTTTGAAGTGATAGAGATTGTTGATGATAGCAATCCCTATCCCATGCTACTAGGAATAGATTGGGCCACTAACATGAATGGAGTGATAAATCTAAAGAAGCACGAGATGGTTTTTTAGAAAAAGTATCTTCGCGTAGTGGTACCTTTAGACCCTGCGGAAGGATCACGCTACATAGAGCTAGAGTGTGAGGATGAGAGCGACAACAATCTAGACTGTATCTACAAGATAACCACACAAGAGCAAGAGTAGGTGAATCCAATAGCGGATGGCAGGATTTTGTGGGAGCGTGAAAGCTCCTACACATTAGATTAGGATGAGGAAATAGAACGATGGCATAACTGGTTACATGAGGTAACCACGCTCAACTGTAACATGATGATAAGGTCACTACACTGCATGACAACAAAGGTAAGAGATCTGCCTATGTATGACGCGTTGAGCAAGGTGGATGATTTCCTAAACAAATTTGAAAGCGAAGTACTTGAAAAGTAGCATTTCAACGCTCTGAAATGGGAACCGCATGCTACACCTACAAGATGATAGGGTACGCATCAAGGAAGTTTTGAGGACTGGCACGAATGCAGAAGGATGATTCTCAGATGGTTTGGAAAACCTCAGCTATGGATGAAAGCTAGGTATGATGGATGAAACAGCTTGTGCACCCACCTCTCCAGATGGGTACAGGCGTATGGTGCGCAACCTGCACGAACGTACACCGTCCTCGCAATAGGAAACATGACCAACAAGCAGGAGCAAGCAAGACAATGGCACGAACAATGAAGTATGATAAGACCAAGCGCACCGCAAATTATCCGCGGGGAAGCCTTTGACAAAGTATGCGAAGTACTGAACATGGTCCACCATGTGAGATGCACTGACTGGGACTTGCGCATACCAGTGGTTCTATGGGCTTATAGGACCATGTGCAAAACCCTAACTGCGCGAGCACTTCTAAAGCTGAAGTATGAAGCAAAGGCTGTAATCCCTATGGAGCATGGAAAGCCTAGTTTGTGCTTAGCAGCATCTATAGACACAATGGTTCACGAAGCCCAGAAAGAAGGAATTACACACCCAAAAAAAACAAAACACATGCGACTTGAAGAAGAAATCCAACAGGGAAATTTGAGACTCCGCGAATTTGAAAAAGAAAGAGTACAGATAGGAGAGAAAAGTGCTTTGATGGACGTGGAGGTCGAGAAGCTGGAGGACGAGATAAAGGAAGAGTTTCTCACCGAAACCACTAGAATGGTAAGGCAAGGTGCATACGATCAGACTGACAAGTTTGAGAACTATCGCTCTGAATTGGTTAGTCTAATGCCTTGGCTTTGACCGCATATCACCAAGCATAATGACCAGGGTAGCGCATTGCAAATGGTGAAGTGCACGATGTTGACCACAACTTTAGAAGGTAGGGATTCTCCAAGAACCATGATGGAGGATAGGATGGAACCCCGCATGGGTGGTGCGACCACCTGACTAGTCAAGGGAAGGATAGTCTTAGTGCTCCAAGCAGTTGGAAGGGAGCGCGGGACTATAAACTATCCTACCCGAGAGCTACACGATATTGGAGATGTGTGCAAAAGCAAAGAGTCACAAGGTCTACAACCGCACACAAGGGATTGCGCTGTCGCGTGGATTGGCAAGAAAGTGATCATTGAAGTCACTATTCATGATGGGATGATCGGCTTGAGGCCAAATGGAGTAGGCAGTGGACATTTAAGACGCAATTTATGGGAAATATTTGGGAAAATCTGCTACCAAGAAAGCATTAATGAACCGAAATTTCAGGGAACAGTCGAATTGGAATTTAAAAAGCGTTATTAAACATAAAGGGCTACCCAGCAAACAACACTTGGTCATTTGAGAATTGAGCGATTGAGCAGAGCCCTGAGCATTGTGAGCTGAGGTTGATTGAGCCCCTGAATTTGCAAGTGACAGATTATAACCTAGATACAATGACAACAACTAAGAATGGTTTGGGAATAGAAGAGGTGACCGCCGGTGAGGCCGTGCAGACCCCAATTGTGGAGGATGTTCCGAAAGGTGTCGGGGTTGTGGCAGAGATCCCCAAATCACCGCATACACCAAGACCCAAGAAGAATAATCAAGCAATGGCTCCCATATGCATGTCCCCGAGGAACCCGCTGTGTAGAAAACTATCAATGGAAGAGAAGGTGAAAGTTGTCATGACAAAAATAGATGAGGAAGAAGAATATTTGCAGGCCCTTATCATCACAAAGGAAGAAGATGAAGGCATGGAGGAGGATATTCAACCTACACACTCTGTGACAAAACTACCCACATATGTCCCCTACTGAAAAGGGAAGGCCAAAGTGCCCAAGGACTTGGACAAAACCAAGAGTTCACTCTAGACCCCGCTCCTCCAAATGGCATTGTGTTTGAAGGCATGCACCTAAGCCACATGCCAACCATGACATTTGAAGATTGGGACCTCACTGACTGTCGGAAGTTCCCTCACCTGGAGACCGGGAACTTCATGAAGCAAAACACTATGGGGGTGGTGACAATGTTAGAGCCATAGAAGTGGTTGCGCGGAGTGGAAAGGTCGGGCTTCTAAACCTACTATGGGTGCCGCATTTCCACCGTGCCCTAATAGCCATTTTTGTCATCAGGCAGTTGATCTGCCTAGTACATGATGGGTATCTATGGCTAGAGGATCCCATCCCCATCACAACAAACCTAATTCATTGCATTTCCCAGTTACCATACAAAGGGAAGGACCTTGCAACCATATCGGAAGGGAAGGGTAGTGATTTGGCCCTCGCAAAGGCCATGAAGATGAAGTACAAGTTCGAGAAGAAGAAGAGGGGCTACGCCATCTCCAACATCAAGGACAAATCAGTACGCATAGCAACCTAAATCCTGGCTAGCAAAGTTATGCAAAAGTGTTGCACGGACGAGGTACCTACATCGGTGATCGCACTGGCCGAGTAGTGCGCGGAGGGGGTCCAATTTAACTGCGCTGAATTCCTCTACATTTCTTGTGCATCTCAAGCCAATTTATGGGTTTTCTGACTTTCCTTGTTCAAAACTTTCATGTAAACCTCTGTTACGAGAATAAGTACCCTAGGGCTTTGGGTTAGAACGCCAATAGAGCAAGAGTAATCTACAGCAAGAAACATGCATACAACTCAGGAAACATGCTTAAATAAACAAACTATGTAAGGATGAACATACCCGGATGTCCTTCGTTTGGGTAGTTCTAGCAGGGTTCAGACCCTCTGCAACTCTTGATGATCTTCAAATCTACAAATCAATCAATCTGAACATACATAGCAGCATATAGATAAAGCATTTTAATGAAAGCAACTTTATATCATATAAGTAAGATGATTAGTTATACATCCAAATGACATTCATACATGAATTACAACAACATCTGATGCATAAGCAAGGTCAATATCAAGAACAAGACAACGTTTCTTTTTATTGTAGAAAACTATAATAAACATGGAGAGAATTCACCTGAGTCTTCTTCTTCCGGCTCCAAGCAGAACTGTCCTCCAATTTCGTCCAGTGCCAATCTTCAACGTTACCTCCTTCCATAACCAATACCATGATATCTCAAGCAAGTGGGAGAATATCAATGCTCAAGGAAACAAGGGTTTCCTGAAACTTGGGGAATTGCTTGAAGCACAGGAATACTTCAGACTCAGTCAGGGGATAATCTCAGTATAATAACTCTATCTCTTCTCTTCCTTAAGGCCTTCCCACAGAAGTCTATTTATACTTCTCCCAATTAATTTTTTAGTTGGGAAACAATTGGGAAAAGGTTGGGCCACAAGCACTAAGAGGTAATCAACAGGTAAAACCCATGAAATCCGCCCATAGTTAAGGAAATTTAATTTTTTAAAGTGTGTTAACACATATACGTGTGTTGGGTATTGACTAACCCACGTGTACACGCTTTTATCACAGGGAAAAGTAGCGTACAGGGAGTAAACAATTGTTTTTAAAATATTTGGACCAAGTTTGGAAGGAGGGGTTGCCCTAGACCATAAACCAAACGTCACAAATACCAAGGGTGATATTTGGAGCTATAATAGATGCCCCATAATATATGAGGTCAGAAGAGGTACATGATGGTCGAAATGTATTAAGTATATGGAAAGGAAACCTGTCGAAACTAAGAAGGACTTCACCAGATTTTAGCTTGCCAAGCCATCAAAAGAAGATTAGAAAGAAACAACTGTCTAAGGTGGGCATACCCATGCTCAGAGAAAGTAAAGCATGTCCGCATATTAAGTACATGCAGATCCACTATGTATACAAGTATAAAGAACTGAAAGTACATAATGGATCATCTGATCGTGATCGAACAAGTACATGTCTAAATATCACATATGCAGAAATTCAGGTATTTAATACAAATAGATGTCTAATGTGCATGAGATATAGAAGAGAAGGAACGCATCACATATTTTCAGGTAGAAAATACAAATGTAGAGGACACACCATTATTTTTTCACAAGAGGTTAGTAATTTTGCCAAGATATTACCTCGATTTATTAAAGACTTAGATTAGATTACCGTTATGGAAAAAAAAGGTGGAAAAGGATCATTTTATCATTTTATTGTTATAAAATAAAATGTATTTCATCCATTATTATATAAGATTGAGAATGATCCATATTATTGTGGAGTTTAAGTTTATAATAATTCATTGAAGAGTTACTTGAAATTGCAAAGGATATATCACACATGATCAATTCTGTCACTTTGCAATAGATATATAATGACGTTGGATTTGCACATGTTGGAAGGGGTTTCATGGATTGGTAATGCATTAGATGGATTACACACAGTTTCTTATACAACAAAGCTTACAAATTCACAACGATACATTCATATTATTCAAGCCTGGAAAAATAACCCTAATGGAGAGGAACATAACCCTAATGTAGAGGATGTGTTAGTTGGCCTTGCATTCGCTCATATCCAATCAATGAGTATAACATTGTGGGATTATTTGATATGGAATTTCCAATATTGCTCCCAAAAGGCGAAGTAGATTGGTTGCAAGCATGAAAGAGAAATGTCCATCTTCATAAGTATGAAAAACATCTTCTTAAATATCATCACAATAGGTTTGGAAGGCATTTATGCTTTAAATACATTTTGCTTAATAACACCATGAGATATCTTTCTTATGCTACATTTTCAGTTTTTATAAGAAGAATATGATGGATCTATCAAAACAAATGGAGTTACAAGAAAATTTACAAAATCTTCCAAATCCATAATTTAAAGATATATTAATGCAATTTGGAATTGCACTAAGAGGCATACGTGAATATTGGAATAAGTACCATACTGACTTATTTGACTTGGTTCAAAAAATTGGGTGTCCTACAATAATTTTTATGTTAAGTGAAAGATATATGAAATGGTCATATTTATATAAATTAATGTCAGATAAAATACTTGTAGATCTAAGGGGGAGCAAGGAAATGAAGACATCAAAATGTAATTGATAATCCTCACATTGTAACACATTATATGCACTTAAATAATATAATGTTTTGATATGAATTTTTCAAATGATTTCATCAAGCTATAGATTATTGGTTTCATCATGAGTGGAAACATTGTGGATTTCCACATGTGCATGAATTTCTATGATTAAAAAATGATCCTAACATGAACACATTGAACTAGGATGGTTTTGCAAAGGTTATATTTGAAAAAGAATACTTTGATGGATGTGTACATGCAATGTGTTCATGCCTAAATCTACCTCAGGCCGAGAAAGGTAGGATCTAGGATAACATCAAACCACGCTTAACCTGGTAGCTAGCCCTACCAGGTCGGGAGAGGGCTCTCTCCTTGTCAATATTAGCAAAATATGATCAATGAGGGCTTGAGATGACTGATGTGAATACTGATCTTAGGCTAGGTATGTGTTCAAGAGAGTTTGATTGAATTTGATGATGCTTTGTTGGCTCAAATGTGAAAGACAGATTTGGGTCTGGAGAATGAGGCTCAGTTTTGCAGAGATCTCTATGGGGCGAGGTAGGCAAATGTTTTGGTACTTAAAATTGAATGAAATGGAAAGATTTTAGACAGGTGAGGAATTGAAGAGGGAAAGAAAGTCTCAGGGATCCTCTTCAAACAATTGAAAACATAAATAACTAAACAAAACCCTAGGTAGAGTACTGCAATTTCAATGGATTCTACCTTTATCCTTGTTTGATTTAGTTAAGATGAAGCAAAGAGAGATGATGGCATACATAAAACACATGTAAACTTACAATTACAAAAGGAAACACAATACCAAAGCAAGATGCCACAAGAATCCCATAAAGTGCTGCAAAACCTAGTCTATTCCTTAGCCAAACTGCTGAAGTGAGTATACAATGAAGCTCCAAGCTTTCCCAAAAGTCCAACCTTTGCTAATGACTGAAAAATTACAAGATATAGGCCACCAACAACTCATCCTAGCCTCTAGGGGTAAAGCTCATAAGTTTAGGAGCTGTTCCAACAAATTCTAAACTAAGAACTAAAAAGTAGGCAGTGGAATAGCTTGCCTCTAAAAACTAGGGAACTGATTCATTCAGTTGCAAACTACCTTTTCATGGATGAATCTACCTCTATGATTGAAAATTTAGCATAATTACATAAAAATCCATCAATTCACATTAAATTACATCATGAGTTTGAAAATTAGAAAGAGAAAAGTCAAACTGTGAATAAACTAGGTGAAAAACAGAGTTTTTTGGCCAAAATGAGCAAAATTCCTCCAATGCGTCACGTTGATTTCCCTATGAGTAGTACCTTTTTGTAGCTGATTTTGGAGGCCTTCCTAGTGTCCAAATTTACTCCACGTGGGCTTGTTGGAAAGGTATTCCTATCTAACTTCCAGAACAAGTGGAATTTTTGAATTTTGCCTCCATTTTCTCCTCCAAAACTGAGTTCTCCCAACACTACTTCCTGTGTGTCCAAAAAGGGGCAGAAAGGTCATTTTTGAGGTGTTTTTGACCTTTTTGGAAGCTCAAAACCTGTCAACATTTGTTGGCCATTTGTGGGCATGCATATTTTTCCATGAAAAATCAAAAAATGCTGAGTTTTCCGCAAAAGGACGTCCCCATCAAAAGCGTGCGCCAGGTGGCGCAGCGCATCAGGTAGAAAAACTTGTTTTTTAGGCCAAAATTTTCAAAATTGCAAAAAGTGTCCCAAATTTCTTGAAATTTGGGCTGAGTGCCCTTCATTAAGTGTTGTGTTGGGCAAAGGAAGCCTCAGCCAAGATCTGAAGTCTATCTTTCTCTTTTGGCTTCCTCAATGCTTTCTTCAACTTGGCCTTCAAGTTCTTGATTCTTGCTTTGCACACTTTGTTTCTCGCCAAGTAGTGGTAGGCCATGTGCCTAAACATAGTTTTCTCCCTGTTTGCCTTCTCAAGAAACTTTTCCAAGTGGATATTTTCCCTCTCAAGCCAAGACTCATGATCAACATTGATTTCTTGTTCAAGTGGTGTCAGCTTGACTTTCCTCCTCTTGGCAGCTTGTCGGTTTTCTCGTATGTTTTGTAGATCCACAATAGTTTGCTGATCCTATAACTATTTGTTTCTTTGCTCCAGATATTTGATTATCCACTTGGCTCTTTATAGGTTGAGAGACAAATCATGAATGTCCACTTGTTGCTCCTGAATGATCTCCTTGAGGTTTGAGCTTTGTGAGCCCAAATCGGTTTCATCATCTTGAATAAGAATGAAATATGTCTCCTACCCTCCTGAAGGCCCCTCATCATGTAATGGTCACTTTCCCTTGTCCTCTACCTGCTCTGCTGATGGAGGAAGTGAGACCCCTTCCATCCCAGGTGGATATAGTACTCGCTTTGCTGCTGCAAACAACCTTCTAGTGCCCTTTTGATAGGTGACAACACTAGCACACTAGCGATTTGTGTCTCATGAATCTCCTACTGATGTGAAGGTCCTCCTGTCTCATGAAAAGCTATTGGGGGTACTTGAGGACCTATGAAGACCTCATGTGAAATGAAATCCTCCCATGAGATGTTCTGTAAACCAAGCTGATGCAAGACCACAATTATGATTAGTGCAAAATGATATATGATGTTATACTGCTGCTGAGGAGGCTTCTTTTGCACTAAGTTGGTCATCTTCTCAATGTTCTGGCAAATAAAATAGGGGAGATTCATCATTCTCACCCTAGTAAAGTGCATCAACAATGTGATATGATAGGCATACAGGCGAGAAAACCGGCCCTCACAGCTGAAATATTTAATTATGAGTTTCATCAAGGGAGCATATGTGTCTTTTAGATACCGTAAGGGAAAAACTATACTGAGATGTCTCTGATAACTAGCCTTTATGTAAGGCTCATAATGCTCTCTATCAATCTGCTACCTTTTATTCCACTGCTCACTGACATTTGGAATTCTAGTTGCTTGAGAAATAGTCTCCGGTGTCAAGTTTAATGTCACACCTGCTAGAGTGACTTGGCCATTATGAAGATGAAGCACAAACAACCTGGCCAACTCATGATGGTATTGGACTCTCTCTACCATCTCACCGAACTGATAACAAGATTGGTGTTGAAAGCATGTGACAGCAAGAGGACAGGCCTGCAACTCGGTAAGTGAAGTAGGCTCCTCTCATATATGTTTGCCACCCTTGTGAGGTCTCGGTGCATGCATCTCTATAGAAGAATCATTGAGTGTCTCCTCATCTCAGTCATAGCAGGGGTCTGACTCCATGTTTGTCAATGTTTGAGTTTTCTTAGATGAGTATGAAGAGATTTATGGTGTCTTTAGGTTTTTGCTGTCAAGGATGGGAATGTATGAGGGACTGTGGAGGGAATGTGTATGAGGGGTTTTGGGAATATTTTTGACAGGATTTTGGGGAATAGAAGGGTTTAGGGACAGTAATTAGGCTTTAGGGCAGCAATTAGGGTTTGGGAATTTTTAACTAGGGCTTGGGATAGTGGGATTAGGGATTTAGAATTATTAATTTGGGAATATGGGGTTTAGGAAATGGGTTGATGAAAATGTAATGATAGGGAGGGAATGAAAGAGTGAGGGAGTGAGAAATGGCTAGGAGTGAAATTGGCAACAAAACATACAATTTGCAAACCCTATGCAACTGTTTTTGGGAAGAAATGTAAAGAGGTAGGGTTTTGATTTTTTCTCATTAAATCACCATAAACACCAAGGTAAACTCATTCACTGGCCATGGAGAAATGTTAACTTACTTGAATCAATGAGGAATGAGCAAATTTAGCAGTTTGGGAGGTGGTTGTGGGTGAAATTGACTTGAAGCCCTGTGCACCATGCCACAAACCCAATGCGCCACGCCACTTCAATGCACCATGCCTATATAATTTTTACACTAAATAGTGTGGCCCAATGTGCCATGCCAGATGGATGCGCCTCGCCCATGACCCAATGCGCCACACCCCTGAAACTTGCCAAAGTTGCTGCGATTTTGCTCTTTGGTTTCAACACAACCTTTCTCTTGTTCACTCTTTCTCCTTTGGATGCAAATGAAGTCTTTAAACATGAGAAATAGTTTATATACATAGGATTTTAATTTTTCACTTATAAAAACCCACTTTGTGATGTTTGCCTTTGACTTGCTTTTAAAACTCTGTTTTTGGGCAATTTGCTTTATTTTTGCCTTTGATGAACTGAATGCTTTAACTTTTTGTTTGCCTTGCAGGTGATGGAGTTGTTGAAGCTTGGCGAGGTGACCAGGGTTGCCACTAAAGTTATTACATATGAAAAAACTAAAATTACATCAAATTTACACATGAAAACATAAAAAACTTTGTTTTTCCTCAAAACAAGGTTTAGAGGAAAAATTAATTATTGAGCATGTGATTATGGAAATTATTGTTACTGGAACTTTGTTTTTCCTCCTCATGCACCTGCTGACTGTTATTAAGCATTTTGGAGACCTTGTTGATGAAACCCTAGACCTAATGAGACCAAAAACCCTAAAAATGACTTTTGTAGATTTTAAGACAAAAAATGACTGCAGATGATCTAGATGAATGAAAATGGGCTAGTAGGTAAAGAACATGAGGGAAAATGTACAATAAGCCACTACCATCAAATGATCCATGATCCTAATGGAACATCACTGATCGAGTGAGACACCTAACATGCAATGCAACAAGAGAGTTTGATCACTGACAGAGGGATGAAGATACAGACACTCACACAATGAATCCAAGTGATCACCATCAAAGAGATATTTAGGTTAGATTTAATGTTTATGAGTATCCTTTCTTAAAATCCACACTACAAATATTTCAATTTGATCCTAAGATTGATTTTGAAGAAATTCCTAATTGTGTTGAGTGTCACATCACCCGCAATCTAAAATATTGTCTCTGAAAGAAGGAAGGAAGATTGGTATGTAGATATAAGGCACCATTGGATCTATGTGATGAGCCAATATTTTATATTGATTAGAATGGAGGAAAGAAGTATGAATCAAGATGAAATAATGATAGATTGAATACACACTATCGTGAAACATTGATGAACTTGAGGGTTAATATAGATTGGAAACATATTCTTTTAGAGCACATCATCATTAATGATAGAAAAATATGTTGCAAAATATGAAAAAAGATAAAATAACATTCCATGACATGTTGACGCATGTCCCTTTTATTTTGAATCCAAATGAACCAGTAGCACATGCATATATAAGTTTGTTGTGTGAATATAGGTGCATAAGAGACATTATATTTTCTTCTAGAGCTCCCTCTTTTTTAATGTAGCCATTTATTTGTGGTTCCAAATGTTGTTATCAAGGTTTTCAAACAAGTACAAGTTGATACATACAATGATGACAATGGCAATTCCCTTATTAATTCATGTACCAACCAACCCACCCATATTGAACACCTTGCATTAATAGATGTCACAAAATCATATTCATATAACAAATGTCTACATGGGTATAAATGGTTACCATGGAAGAATGCAATTATTGTGTGTGTGCTTCTTTTCTTTAACTTAGTTCTCAATCAAGAATATGACAAGTTTTTAGAATTTTGTTGGCCTAAGTTGGTATTATACAAGACCTTTCATGATTTTTGTAGAGGTATAAGTCAGACAACTAATGGGATAGTGCATAATTAGAAAAAAAATTAATACAAACCA
Source organism: Pinus taeda (assembly GCA_000404065.3). Lineage (NCBI taxonomy): Eukaryota > Viridiplantae > Streptophyta > Pinopsida > Pinales > Pinaceae > Pinus > Pinus taeda. The sequence continues at coordinate 1,968 of APFE030145776.1, read as the reverse complement.
TGGTATGTTGATCATAATCCATTGCCTCTAAATGATCTAATTGAATAAGATGGAGAATAAAAATTTTGAAATCCACCTAGATTTTTGGGAGGATGAGTGGGATATCATTTGTAGATTGTATAAGAATAAATTTATAAATTACAATTAGTTTGAAATGCTTGCACATAGAGATCCTAAAGTTATACCTAATTGAAACACAAATTTTTTTTATGAATACACTTCCACTCACACTATTCATTTCATATCTCAAAATACGAAGTTGAATTCCATTCATACTAACCAACATGCAAAGTATTATTCCTTTGAAAGTCTGGAAGTTAAGCGAAGAAGAGAATTTGATATTATTTTTTGCCACTATATATAAGGGGTTGATCTAATCTGTATGATAATCCAAGGAATTTCTAGTATAGGAAAAAATATTTTTTGATTGGAGCTATTTAAAATTCCCTTGAAACCAAGTCCCTTCCTAAGAAGAGTCCATTACTGCGTTTAGCTCCTAAAGAAGTTTCAACTTTCAACATATCTGCAACAATAATTCATTTTTCATTTCTACTGCCAATTAAAGACATAACACCTCTACAAGGGTCATGTTTAATTTCCTTATAGGAATATATGAGGAATGTGAAACATATCCTATTAGGAACAAATCTATTAAAAAACATTTGTTTGAGTCTTCGACATGATTTCCCAAAAAATGGTAACATTTCTTTTTGTGGGGGGTCAATTATATTGGTCCTAATTTGGGATAGTATGGATAAAATGATACATTCATATGAATATCTCATAAAAGAATTATAATAGTTGTGACCCTTGATATCATGTTTTGACAAGATTGACAAAGTAATGAATAAAAATATTTTTGTTATTGATGAATGTAAGGGATGCAATACCATGGAAGAGTGGAAATTACTTGTGAATAATACAAATGCATATTTTAATGGTTCCACAAAAAAATCATTTGATAAGGAAATACATTTTTTTTGTGACATATGATCTATAAAATCATAATAAGTTTTGTTTAAGAAACCTATACTACCCCATTACAATTAGTGTGTTTGCAAAATGAAAAAAATAACATGATGGAATGGATGAGCAAGAAATGGAATTTGAGTTACTTATTCCAATTGGAGCTTGAGTAATTCTTACATCAAACATATGGACTGGTGTAGGACTCATAAATGGTGCACTTGGAGTTATAGAAAAATTATGTATAACCTTTGAATTTCACCCCCATAACCACCGAGATATGTTTTAATAAGATTTGATAATTATATGGGAGTACCATGGGATGAATCATCCCCTAAAATAATTTCTATTACACCTATTGAAATAGGTAATAGAAAACAAGTTTTTTGAACCTTCTTGGGGATTAACAATCCATAAGGCATAATGATTGACTTTGGAGAAAGCTACTATTAATATTAGGAAGTAGAGAGATAGAGCATGAAGTATATCTCAAGTTAAATATTTGAATGGTTTGTGATTTCAATCTCCTTTTTCATAAGATTGATATGAAAATATGGGAAAAGTAGTAGGTGTGATGATGATAAAAGTAGAAGAAGAGAGGTTGAGATAGATCACAATGTAAAATATTTGTAACTGACTAAATTCTTATCAAACAATTTAAACTTTGAAACGGGAACTATAAACTCAAAATGGGAACTCTGGCCCAAAAACCCCAAAAAAACATCAAAAACAGTGCTAAAAACGAAAAGTGTGTATACTGGAACGATGTTTTTTTTTTTAGGTGCCAATTTTGAACGTGTTTTAAAAATGGTGGTGACTACGAAATTTACTACGAAATTTTCGTGCAAAATATAGCTTCAAAATGAAAGTGATGCTACTGGAATAACGTTTTCTTTTTAGGGTCAATTTTCAAACTTTTTAAAAAATGCTAATAAACCAATTTTTTATGTCTCAAACAAAGTTAATTTTTAAGGAAAAAACACATTAATGTTTCTGGTAGAA
>APFE030145763.1:3991-42783 GCA_000404065.3 Pinus taeda | reverse complement strand
CATTGGGTTTCCACCTTATATCTGGTGTTCTTTGGTGTGACTATCTGTTTTTCTTGTTTCATGCTCATTATTATATGTAAGTTAATGATCAATAAATTAAGGAAGGCATATTGAAAAGAATTTGATAATACTGATTCACCCCCCCCTCTCAGTATTATTTCCAACAATTGGTATCAGTGCAGGTCCTTCTAAAGAAGCTTGATTGCTTGAAGGAAGATCTTTCATCATGAGCAACTACGAGAGGGAAGCATCAATTAGGCCACAGATGTTTGATGGGACAAACTTCGTATATTGGAAGGTAAGATTTACTGCATATCTTCAATCTCTTGGTACTGAAGTCTGGGATATCATAGATACAGGGTATAATTTTCCATCAACAACTACTATAGATCCAGCTGAGAAGAAGAAATATGAAACAAATGCAAAGGTGGTCAATACTCTATTGGGATGTCTATCACAATTATAATTTTTCAGAGTCATGCAGTATAAATCCGCAAAGGAAATATGGGACAAGATTGTTCTAAGCTATGAAGGAGATGATTAGGTAAAACGAGAAAAACTACAAACCCTCAGGATTCATTATGAAAATCTCAGGATGTACAATGATGAGAGTGTGCCTAACTATTTTCTTCGTGTAGATGAGATTGTAAATTGTATGAAAAATTTGGGTGAGGAAGTAAAAGCGGCTGTTGTGGTTGAAAAAGTTCTAAGATCTTTGTCCCCTAGGTTTTAATCTAAAGTTTCTGCAATAGAAGAAAAGGAGAAGCTTCAAAACCTTAAAATGTCACAGTTGCATGGGATTCTAACTGCTTATGAAATGAGGAAAGGAGGACCATTAGATAGGGGAGAATCTGCCTTCAAGCTTCTGGCAAAGGAGATTACTATGAGCCTGGACACATATCAGAAGAGGAAGAAGAATCAAATTTTGTCAAAAATCTTCAATGGGGCACTGGACGATTCCGAGGTAACTTACCATTCAAATGCTTTGCTTGTGGAAGAGTAGGTCACTATGCTACCAAATCTCCTCACAAGGATAAGATTGACAAGGGGAAAGCTCTTGTTAGATGGAACAAGAAACAAAATGCAAATAAGAAAAGCTATTACAGTCATGAAGATAGTGATGGACTCTCAAATAGCGATGAAGATGGATGAGGTAATAACTATAAACTTCTAATGGATTTTGAAGATGATGATTACATGGATGCTATAGATATAGATGGATTTTATGAATAGATTTCTAGACTCAAAATATGTTTAGAAGAAAAGAATATGATCATTGATACTCTGTAATTTCGACTTGATGAAAAGGAAAAATCTCTTGAGAAGTTAGAATGTGAAATTGTTGGCCTTAGAAAATAAATTGAGAAAACAAAGGCCCTTAATATTAAATTTTTTAAAGGATCTGAAACTCTAGATGAGATTATCAGTGTACAATGTTCCCCTCTAATCAAGACAGGTCTGGGGTATAATGGAGAGGCATCTCAAGCTTCCACCTCCAAAAGTTATCTTGATGCAGCAAGAGGGAGTGCGCAAAGGCATAATAGAAATCGTCAAGTAAATCAGGGACACTCTTCGTCAAGGACGAACAAAGACTATCAAGAAAATCGGGGGCATCCTACCTTAAGGACAAACAAAAGCTACAACCAACCACAGGTAAAATCTTCCGAATTCTCTTCAAGAATGGATGGCAGTAGAAACTACAATCGGTTAGATGATAGTCGTAGGAATTTCTTCAATGGCCAATGTTTCTCTTGCCATAAATTTGGTCACAAAGCAGCTCAATGTGTTGCCTATAAGACAACCATGACTAGAGAAGCTCAAAAACAAAGAAGTATGCCTGAAATCACGAAGAGGACCTATAACACTTTTCTGCCCTTGAAAGTGAAATTGAATGTTCTATTTGTAATAATTTTTTTCATGAAGATTCTAAATGCAGGAGCAGGTTTTGGAAATCAACTTAGAAGGAACAAACCTCAAGTGCCAAAACATGGATAATAAAGGAACCGCAACCAGAAAGATGTGGGATAGCTTTATATGCATAAGGACAGGAAAATCAATGGTACATCGACAAGGATGTTCGAAGCATATGGCAGGTGATAAAGAAAAACTTGAATCATATACTGCTTTAGAAAAGGGAAAGAAAGTTGCTTTTGGAAATGATACCCCTTCAGCCATAAAAGGAAAAGGCATTGCTCAGTTGAAAGAAAAGGTTAAATCTCGAAACGTTTTATATGTTGATGGCTTGAAGCATAATCTATTGAATGTGAGTCAGATGTGTGACAATGGAACTGAGGTGATATTTCGATCAGATGGGTGTAGTGTTCGTGATCTTGATACAAGAGAAACTGTTATCAAAGACAAAAGAACTCCAAATAATCTATAAATATTTGAATAAGGAGAACAACAATGTTATTTGAGAAAGAATGATGAACACTGGTTATGGCATTGGAGGTTGGGGCATCTAAGCTTTTCACAGATAAGGAAAGCATGAAAATACCAAGCAGTTCTTGGTCTTCCAGACATCAAAATTCAAGACAATACCATATGCAAATCATGTTAGTTTGGGAAGCAAACCAGAACTAACTTCCCTCAGAAGGAAGGATCAGCCACCAAGACTCTTGATCTAGTTCATACAGATGTATGTGGTCCATTCAGGACAAGGTCACCTCGAGGAGAAGAATACCTTATTCTATTCATTGGCGATTTCTCTAGGATGGTTTGGTTAGGACTTATGAAGCACAAGGACGAAGCATTTGAAAAATTCAAATCCTTCAAGGCCTTGGTTGAGAATGAATCATATTACAAAATCAAGTTCCTCAGGTGAGATAGAGGTGGGGAGTTTACCTCAAATGAATTTTTTGATTTCTGTGAAGAACATGGAATAAGAAGGGAATTCTCCACAGCTAGGACTCCTCAACAAAATGGAGTAGTGGAAAGGATGAACAGAACAATCCAACAAATGGCTCGGGCTATGCTTGATGAATATGGAACTCCCGCAACCTTATCGGGTGAAGCTGCATATGCTGCGGTTGTTATTCTCAACAAAGTAAATGTCCGAGTGAACAACATTCAAACTCCGCATGAGCTCTGGTATGGTAAGACTCCTTCGGTAAAGCATTTCAAAATATTTGGGAGAAAATGCTATGTTAAGAATACTGATTAACACCTTGGCAAACTTGAACCTAGAGTAGGTGAAGGCATTCTTATTGGTTATTCTCCTTACAACAAAGCATATAAGTGTTATAATAAAAGACTTGGAAGAATTGTTGATAGCATTGATGTAGTGGTTGATGAAAAAGGATACATCCCTAGGCAAGTAAATCATGATGATATCGAAGAGGACTATTCTCCAAATCAGACTGATGATGAAGAAGATACCGATGAAGAAGAAACCCATGAGGAGCCAGAGGAACAGATAAGGATAGAAGAAAAGACTCCTTCTAGGTATGTTCAAAAGAATCATCCAGAATAACAAATTTTGGGGCAAAAGGAGGCTGGCATACAAACAAGAAGAACAATTGCAGAATCTTCAAGCTATTTGGCATTACTCTCCTCCACTGAACCAAAAAATGTAAGAGAAGCTTGCCAAGATGAATGCTCGGTCAAGGCAATGGATGAAGAACTTGAGCAGATTGAAAAGAACAACACTTGGGAGTTGGTTCCTAGACCAAAAGATAAGAATGTCATAGGACACAAATGGATTTCAGAACAAGTTGAATGAAAATGGTGATGTTATTAGAAACAAGGCCAGACTTGTTTGTAAAGGGTATGCTCAACAAGAAGGAATAGACTTTGAAGAAACTTTTTCTCCTGTTGCTAGACTTGAGGCCATCCGAATTTTCCTTGCTCTCTCAAGTTTTCAAAAGTTCAAAGTTTTTCAAATGGACGTGAAATCAGCCTTTTTGAATGGTGACTTAGAAGAAGAAGTGTACATTGAGCAACCAGATGGTTTCATCCTTGGGAATTATCCAAAACTTGTATGCAGACTAAAAAAAGCCCTCTATGGTCTTAAACAGGCTCCAAGGGCTTGGTACTCTCGGTTGGACAGATATCTTCATCAACAAGGTTTTTCAAAAGGATCAACAGATAGTAATCTTTATAGAAGAATTGAAAATGACAAATTGCTAATACTTGTTTTGTATGTAGATGATATTATCTTTGGCAGCAATGAAGAAGCTATGAGTCAAAGCTTTGCCTTGGTGATGCACAAAGAATTCAAAATGTCTTTGATTGGAGAACTGACATACTTTTTTGGATTGCAAATCAAACAAAATGAAGGAAGGATCTTCTTGTATCAAACCAAGTATCTCAAGCAGATTTTAAAGAAATATGGCATGGAAGGTGAAAAACCAGTATGTACCCCCATGGTCACAGGATGCAGCCTTAGTGTAAATGATGAATCAGCAACAATGCATCAACCAACCTATAGGTCTATGATTGGAAGTCTACTTTATTTAACAGGTACTCGACCAGACATCATGCATGTAGTAGGAGTAGTTGGAATCTTTCAGGCAAATCCAAAGGAAACTCATCTTCGGGCAATGAAGAGAATATTTAAGTACCCTCAAGGAACTCAAAACTATGGCTTATGGTATCCTATAGATACAGATCTCACACTTCATGCTTATACAGATGCAGATTGGGCCGGAAGTGTGGATGACATGAAGAGCACAAGTGGTGGTGCATTCTTTATGGGTTCCAGATTAGTATCTTGGTTCAGCAAGAAACAGAGTTCGATTGCCTTGTCTACAGCTAAAGCAGAATATGTTGTTGTTGCATCTTGCTGCACTCAACTCCTTTGGATGATGCGGACCTTGCAGGATTTTCAAATCACTTGTACACCATCTATCTCCATCTTATGTGATAATACAAGTGCAATCAGCATTTCAAAGAACCCAGTCATGCATTCAAAGACCAAGCACATACCAATCAAGTATCACTTTCTCACGGAACAAGTGCTTGAACAAAAGATAAAGTTGGAGTATGTTCCTTCTAAGGAACAAGTTGCTGATATTCTCACCAAACCATTGCCCAGGGAAACCTTTGAATACCTCAGGCAAAAGCTGGGGGTAGTTGATGCATCATCTTGTTGTTGAATCTCATCTGTTGGTTGTACGCGAAGCCTATAGGTGGTATACGTGTACATTTGTTGGTTTATGGATTGGTTGTAGATCGATGGCACAGGTTCAGGGGGAGCACATATAATGCATTGTTGGATTTATGGTAGCACAGAAGGAGAACATGGATGCTGATCTGAACATGGATGCAATATGTCTCTATCTCTTTCATGGTCATGGTGGATTATGGTTCTTCTTGATGAAATTTATGGTGGATTATGAATCTGGTCAGGGGAAGCATTATCACCAGAGCAAAGACTTAAGCATGTCCTCAGGGGGAGCATAAGCCTTTGCCCTTGATGTCAAAGGGGGAGAATGACATTAAGGATCTTGAGGTTGCCATCAAGTCCAAAGGGGGAGATTGTTGGCATTATGATTCTGGTTTGGCTCTATGGTACAAGTGTTGTACTTGATGGCAACTCACTCATGTGGCAGATCTCAGTTCAGGCACTCAAAATCATGGAAATTAAGGTACCCACAGGTATTCCTAGAAGAAGCTGCGGACCCGCAAGTACGCCGACCAAGGAGTGCGGACATGCACGCAGGTTCTTCGTTCAGTAGGTGCGGACCCTAGTTTCACTCTCTCCAATGCAGAAAAGTGCGTGCACGTGCGAATCTTTATGAATGGTTCATAGTATTTAGCCCGACATATTTGATCCTATGGTTTTGGTGCGTGGTTTTGCATCTACAAATATTGATCCAAGGTATTGGGTTCATGGTATTGTGTTATTATGGTTTTGGACCATGGTATTGTGAAAGGTCTGCCTATAAAAAAAGAAAGGAGATCTCTTGGCCAAACACTTGTGAAATTTGAATATCTTAAGATCTGAAATTTTGGGTGATTGATTGTAAAAGCTAGATCTAAATCAAGGAAAATCTAAAGGCAAATCTATTCATAAATCATGATCTCTCGGGCGCATGAGCAGATCTGTGGATCTAACTGATTGTGGCACATTGGGGGACTGTTAATTTGGCCCTAATCAGAAGTCCGCAGGCACGCAGTGCAGGGGTATGCAGCGCAGCAAAAGGCGCAGTGCGGTGTACACAGTATAGCAAAAGGCGCAGTGCGGGGGCATGCAACACAGAAAAAGGCGAAGTGCGAGGTACGCAGGCAAGAATAAGGCACAGTGCGGATGTACGCTGTAAGTCAGACAGTAAAGGTGCGGATCTGAGAAGAAGTACGCAGAGCAAAAGAACGACCAATGCGGATCTGTGCAGTTTAGACTCAGAAGAGCTACGGATATACGCAGGCCCCTGTTGGTGAAGTTGCGGACTTATCTTGAAACATTTGTTAACTGTCTTTTATCTATTGCTGCATAATTTTTGGTTTAGATTTCTGGTATTACTTTTCTGTTTACATCATTCTGAAGGATTGGGTGATTCATTGGTTGATTGTATAAGGCGATTGGGTGATTTGCATGTACTTGATGATTATTTAATCTTCTCGAATCCAGTTTGAAAATTCATGAAACGTGGTCCTTTAAGAAGTAAAGAGCTAAGGGGGTTCTAGCTCCCTTCCAGGAGAGACTGGAAAACGAGAGAGAGTTGTAGCTCTCTGCAGGTTGCAGCTTGTGTACTGGTAAAGGATTACACCAGTACAAAATCATTGTAAAAGAAGTTTCTAATTGAAAGAAGATAGAGACATATTGCAGCAGGTGGTTTTCACCCACATTGGGTTTCCACCTTATATCTGGTGTTCTTTGGTGTGACTATCTGTTTTTCTTTCATGCTCATTATTATATGGTACTGACATACAAGTTAATGATCAATATCTGAAGATTAAATTAAGTATAAATCAGGAAGACATATTGAAAATAATTTGATAATACTGATTCACCCCCCCTTTCAGTATTATTTCCAACAGATGCATCTGTCCTGAGAAGAAATGGTTTATTGACCAGATGGATCTCGAATTTGTCGATGTTATTCCATGCTGCTTTCACCTCTTTTTCTATAGTAGAATATCTTTTCTCAGTGGGGTTCCATGCTCCTGAAGCGAACTAGATAACATGTTCTTCATTGTCTTTTTTCTGTTTTAATATACCCCCCCATCCGATGTTGCTGGCATCGGATTCTACAATCTTATAAGCTGCATCATCATATATATATACTATATGGGAAGGTCTATGACCTTGGCCTTAATTTTTTGAACTACTCTAGTATGGAGTGGGGTCCAAGGTGCAGGATTTTTGCGCAGCCTTTGATTTAATAAGCTTCTATCCTTGGCACAATCTTGATAGAAATTACTTACATAATTTAAACAACCAAAAAATCTTTGTAGCTGTGTCTTGTCTGTAATGATGTCTGGAAATTTGTTTGAGAATTCCAGAGCATGTTTTTGTAAGGAGATTTGGCCATTGAATATAGTATGGCCAAGAAATTTAATGGAAGTCTGAAAGACTTCGATTTTCTTTTTTCTTAATACAAGACCATTCCTTTTTATTGTATTTACAAAGGTCTATATATGTTTAAAATGGTCTTGCAATTTTTTTGAGAAAATAAGTATATCATCTATATACACAATCAGCCAATCAAAGAAGGGTTTAAATATAGAGTCCATCACCTTCTGGAACTTGGATTATGCATGTTTTAGGGTGAAAGACATCACATTCCATTCATAATGTCCGCTTGGGACACTGAAAGCTGTTTTGAATTTATCCTTCTCTCATATATCAACTTGCCAAAATCTTGATTTCAGGTCGAACTTGGAGAATATTTTTGCTCCTACTATTTTGCTTATCAAATCTCCTTTGTGGGAAATCAGATATGTATTATCTGCTAGTAATGAGTTCAAAAGGCTTATAATTGATGACTAGCCTTGGGATGCCTCTGATTTTTTCCGCTCTTTTATTTACATAGAACCCATAACAATTCCACGGGCTCTCTGATTCTCTGATCAATTTCTTACTCAACAGATTCTTGATTTCTTTTTCACAGAGCTCACGATATTCCTTGTTCATTGGAATTTCCTTACTCTTACATGGCTTACCTATATATTATGTTTTCTAGGGCAATTCAACACAATATTGCTTTTTGTGCCAAAAAGCATTTGGATCTTCTGCACAACACTCTTTCTCTATTTGCGCCTTTAATTCTGAAATATTCTTTTGTATTGTTGGTAAACTTAGCTGTTGTGAGATATGAATGGTAGATTTCAAATCTTTTAGATCTGTTAGCTTTGATTCATCTTTCTTTAGCTCTTCCATATTCTGAACCATTTTCGAGACACGTGGAGATGAGACATATGGTAATTTAATTTTTCTTGGGCCATTTGTGGAGGTAGGAAGAGTAATAAAATATCCACCCTTATTCTTTTTTGTTCTAAATGAACCATGTGGTTCAACAGCAACCAAAAATATGTTATCCAAAATACAATAAACAGGGATGTCATCAACGACAAATTTTAATTTTATGCAATGATTATCAAAGCAGATAGATGCCTTGGGAATTTCATATTTCAACATTTTACTTCCCAAGCCAATAACTTTTCTTTCTGCTGTCATCCAATATTTAGCAGGGATCACTTTTGTATTTAAAATATTTACATCTGCTCTAGAATCAATAAGAGCAGTCAATTTGAACATTTGTCCCTATATGCAAATATTCACTTGTACATGATGTTGCTGGTATTCGATGGCAAGCATCCTCATTTCCTGAAAACTTAAAGCAGTATCTTTTCTTCCTTCATAGATCTGTACATTTGGCTTGTAAAATTCCTCTGTATCATATTCTTCTATATGATCTGCTTCATCAATGGATTTGCCTTTCTCTAATCTCACAATCTTAGACTTAAGAATAGAAATTTCAGATTTGAGATTGTGAATTTCATGACTTACCTCTCCCCAGGTAAGCGCGCGAACTTTATCCTATTGTTGATGTCTTTGGAATGATTTTGCATTCTTTTCATAAGAGGCATCAATGAAGAGTGGCTTTTTTGAAGAACTTCCGCTGGAAGATTTCATTTGATCCATGAAGGCTTCCATAAGGCGATTCTTCATTTCCCCTTCCTCCATAGATCTTATTTGGGACAAGATTTTTATCTCATCTTCTTCTGTCTGTACCATAAGAATCTTTTCTTTGTCTTTCTGTGGTTGTTTATCTTCATCAGAAGATTCATTAGAAATTTCAGATTCAGAAGAGAAAATACATTCACAAGTTTCAGAGTCTGAACAATTACTAGCATTTGCATAAAAATTTAATTCTTCAACTTCTTCTTCTCTAGTATATACCAAACTAGAACTTTCAACAGGTGAGTCAAGCAACTGTTGCTGTTGAATCTGGGGTTGTTCTTTGATCACCACATTGGGGCAATGATCAGTTTTATGATTTCTAGACCCACATCTCATGCAAAGATACCAAGTCTCTGTTTTTGGAGTTTTTAATGGAGGCTAAGATTTCTTCCCTCAATTTCTTTGTGATTCTTCACCTAATGGACAATTATTTGCAATATGTCCATTTTTGCCACATAACCAACATGTCAATTTATTCCATTTTTCTTACTTGGCACTATGCAAGTGAATGTCAGATGGTTTATAATAATGTGTCTTAGGGACATATTTGTAATATCCCTTCCTTTTATGCTATTGAAAAGATCGGCCTTTCGACTTAAATTCTTTTCTTTCTTGGCTCATTTCTTGATTTTTCTCCTTTTTACTAATGGATCATCAAGAGATAACCCATACTTGCTACACAATGATTTGCTATCAGACAACTTTTCTAGAGACTTATTAACTTTCGAGCTTGTGCAAAGACCAACCAGAGCTTTAGTAATAATTGAATATATTTGTCCCCATGTATAAGACTCAAAAGGCATTTGAAAAAATTCTTGCATTCTGAGATAGTCAACGAACTTGGAAGGAAGTGCTGCAAGATAAACTTGCTTCCATAACAAATTCTTTGATTCTTTGACTTCATAGATTCTCTGCATCCAATCTCAATGGAAGTCTTCATATTGGGATATTTTATTGCACTTGAGATTCATTAAAATAATCTCATGCTTATCGGCTATTTCAGCCTCAGAACCACACCAGTGCTCAACAATCATGGAGGTCAAGGCTCCATTCATGTTGTTTTGTACCGTCTCATCTGAATTATGAATTATGTTTCCTTGCCCATCCTTGAGAATTTGTTCTTCCATCTATTTAATTAAAGCAGGAGAGGATTTTGTTTCCCACCATTTTGACAGCGTGCCTGTGAAACACTGGATAAATATTTTGAAGGCTTCTACCTCAGTTTTCCCTCTTAGACACATAGTTTTATATTCGGTAAACATCATGTCTACCATTTGTCTTATCTGGCTGACACTGAGGTTATCTATAGTGCATTCCCTATGAGAATCAGGGAAGAAAGTGTGGGTTTTAGGTAGTTTGCCTTTTCCTCTGATATCAGGTGTTGAATATCTATTATACTAACTTTACAAGGGCTCAAATATAGGCATAACTTCTGGCTCTTTTTCCTCGTCCTTAAACAGACTTGCTATAGAAATATGTTCACTTGGAGTGTCAACTTTTCCTGGTTCTTGGGATGCAATTTCTTTGGGCAATAAAAAAGGAAACTTGTCGACTGGCTTGACAGGATCCTGAATACGAACACTTGCTTTATGCAAAAAAGAATAAGGAAATGGTTTTTCTATTTTGGATATAGATAATTGATTCATCTTCTGCACTAGTTCATTTATCTGTTCAGATGTAGAACCAATATGTTCTACCATTTTGTCTTCAACATTCTCTAGCTTTATTAGAGATTCTCTAACACATCCTCTAATTACTGAAGTAGAATTTTGAACATTATTCAAGGAATTATTGACAGAATTCAAAGAAACTTTGACAGTATCAAATTATTCTTTAACATCTTTGGATTTGGCCATGTTCATTTCAAGACCTTTCACAGTTGTGTTTGTCCAATTCAGCTCTTCAAAAGTTTTATGTATTCTGCCATTAGTACCAAATGCAATATCATCCTTTAATACTAATGGTATTGCTTTGGCAGGATTTTGTCCTTCTCCAAGAATTATGCCTTTGTATGGAGGAAAAGTTGTAGGTGTTTCAACTTTAAGGCCATCTAGTGCTATCCAAGAATGTTGAGATGAAGTGGATGCATCAGTCATTAAAATTTGTTTCTTTCTCTTTTCTAACCAAACATAGAATGAGATGCATGTGTTATTACATTCCATGTGGCTTTTCCATTCTTGAGACAATTTTATTTTCTCAGACATAGAATGACTTAAACCAAATTCTTATGCTTCAGGATTTGTAGAAAGATCCCAATTCAACATGTCTTTCATCCATTTGGTAGGGACTCTATTTTTCAGACATCCATCCATTAAGGTGAAGAATTTATGCGTCTCCATGACTGTTTGTTTTTTGAAGTCATCTGGAACAGAACCGAATCGACAATCTGGTATAAGGCCATTAGCTTGCTCAAGATAACCAAGACCATATCTTGGTTTGGCTGGTCTCATTACTGAAAACATTTGGGTTAACCTCGGATCTTCATTTTCCAGAATAGGAATCTCATGCATCATTAAAACACGCTCTGACTCATGAGGAAATGGAATTTCAGAGCACTTAGGATTTGGACATGGATTGATAGAAGTTGTAGGTGGGGCTTCACCAGTCCTAAGATGATGGTTCTCATGGATTACCACATCTGCAAGTTGGCTTAAAATGACTAGGTATTGACACTTTGGACATTTAACTTCTAGGGAAGAAAAATTTACCATTTGGGCTAATTCAAACAATGAAATATGTTTGCAAGTATTTACAAGAGAACTTGTGCAATAAGTGTCAACAAGTTCAGGGTTTCTGTATAATGGTGAACTCTTGCACATTTGATCTATCCTTTTTCTGTCTATAGTAGATCTACTGGGGAAAGATAAGACAACAGATGAGGACTCTTCTCTGATATCTGCAGAAGTAATTTTCTTAACTGACGGAGGCCTAGGGTTTGAAACCACCCAGTGTTCAAGGAATGTCAAATCTTCCCACCTGATTGTTTGGTGTTCTATCTTTTGATTTCTAGAGTCTGTTAACACCACGACACTTGCTTTAGAATCTTTACTGGGGGCATGCATAACAGTAGGATACAGGGTATTTGTGTGCCTGAAGCAACCTCTAGTTTGGATTGCTATATTATGTCTTTTCTTATTCATATCAAATCTAGTTGTCTAGATCTGGAGCTGGAGAATGCTCTCAATAGTTTCATCAAAGTCATAAACTGAAAATTTTGGATAGCAATCAAAATATACTAGACCATTTGAAAGAGGTGCAACTATCCCTCCTATTAATGAATCTGTATATTTGTTGTGTTTAAGATCTCAGACAGTGACTAACACAACAATATTCAAACCCTGATGTGTTAATGAATGTATTCCAATTCTGATACAACCCAAATGAAGGTACTGAGTTTTTAGACGCTTAGTCTCGGCCTGTAACTATTTGGGGTTAAGTAAAGGAGTAGATTGTACACGGCCAGAGTTTTCCTGAATCTGGCCGATAGATTCCTTTATACTTATCCTAGTAGTGGCAATTAAATGGAAGGCAGACAGATCTACATAGACTTCTGAAGCATTAATTGAAGGTAGCTGCCATCTAACAGAGGGTTGGCTTTCTTCATATTCAAGTTCAGCAGAATTTAATTCCCTTACTAGATGCAATAGCGAACATATCCCGAAGGGGATTTTCTTGAACAGAGGAATCTTGCTCTTCAATATCATGGTATGAAACAGACTTTCTAATTGGATCCATTTTATAGAGTGATGTAAAAATGAGTACTAACCCATCAAACCACACCTTACTGGCTCTGATACCAATTTTATGCAGGGGCTTTTACAAAGCTTGCTACAGTGCTGCTAACATGTCGCGCACTCCGCGCACTATGCTGTTGTCGCTCTCTACTAACTTTGCCTTGTTGCGTCTCTTCATTTGTCTTCAATGATCAACCTCTGGTGAACTTAATGCGAACCTACTTGGATCTTTCACGCTATGCAACCTTACATACGACTTCCTCGCCTTCCAACGATCTGGCATCCCTTCGAATCTTTGGTGAACCCCTAATGAACTTCGACTGAAGATTGTGAGACAACTACTACACAGTAGGACAAATTAAAGCACACAGTACTCAGAAGCAGAAAATGAAATAACACTCTTTTATTGAATTTTTCAGATATTGATTACACATGATTTATAGTCTGTTCATACTAGAGATGGAGTATGTTCGCATTTACCAAACTGTTGCTACTCAATACTGAGATATCTTACTGGAGGCTACCTAGCGATTACATAAATTTTGTCTTTAAACATATATTCAAAACACACATATAGACAGACATACTAATGATCTGGCCACTTTAGGTTCTCACTAGTGCTCTCACACTTATGCGCAGGCTTCTCAGATCACCTAAATACTTGAGTTCTTCTCGTGATGCAAGCAGATTAGACTGAATGTCCGCAATTGCAGAGCAGGAGAAGCTCTCGACTCCAAACTTCCAAAGACACAATAACTCTAACTCTCGATGCCCCGAATGAGCCTGACTCTCTTCGTTTTATAGGAAGAAGAGGGGACAAACATCTGACCATCGAACCAACAAGTTGAGTACGAAATATTCTATCAATCACAGAGATGTGGTTCAATATCCACCAAAAGTCAGAGAAGTGCTCTGAGTCTCGTGACTAACGAATCTTTTTCCTATTACAAGATTACATTCAATCCTACGGAAAGTATATTATGTACAAAGTGGATGCCTTTTAACCAGTTAAGGCCCATGAGGAAACTGGTCATGAATACTCCTCATGGTTGGTCAACATAATTACATAGTGGAGCTTTCTGGATAAGCCCACAGGAAACCTTTGTATGAAGAAGGACCAGCACTATCGGATGATTTACCGAGAGCTGTGACTCCCTGGAACCTATTTTTGGGATAAATGAGGCCGTCCCATGACTTTGTATAGATCCACTAAACTATCATAGGTTTATTCAACACATATTGATGCTTTATTTTTGTCATGACTGGCCATTCGTCATGCCTAGTAATAAATTGTTGTAGTATATGGTGATCCGAATAATTCAGTAGATCATTTACTGTGGTACAAGGAATGTGAAAATAGTCAACGGTATTTATATGGTAGCATTTGTCACATGTCATCTGAAAATAACTTTCATAAAAGATTGGATCTATAGCAGTGTAATTTAATCCAAAATCCCTCCACCAGTCACCTAACCATCCTGAAAACTGATTTCTTTGCATGGACCTAATGGATCCAAATTTTAATTTTGTATCATGGATTTCTTCCTTTCCATCAACATTTAGGAGATCCCACCATAATTTATTATAACCCGCATAATTAAAAACAGTGTCGGGAAAAATAAGATTAGGATTATTTTCTGGCCATAAGATAGGAGAATTTCTAGTGATTGTCCAATATGTGTTTCTAGTTCTGTTGATGACAAAATATTTGTGATATATATTTCTTTGTCTTCCTCCTTCAGACCAAATCATTGCGATGCCATGAAAATTATTTTGCAATGCTTCATCTGCTTGATGAGATGCAGCCATACTGCTAGTATACACCATATCATGGATCCAGCGATTTGCTTTGGGAAATACTCTTCTTTCAGGCACTAGGTGTAAAAGATCTGTATGTGGCTGTAGATCTGCATCTAAGACTTTTGTTTGTCTTAACTGCCAAGTTGGCTTCCAGTTTTCCTTGTATTCTTCCCAACTTTGGTCTTCTCTAATAGTTCTTAGAACTTCTTGTTGATTATCTGGGTCCCATTCAGTAACAATAACAAATATATGTTCTTGTTCTTGTGACTGGGTTTGTATGTATTCTCGGCTGAGAAAATCAGGTAGACAATTGTCTTCTCCTTTGATATGTTCCACTTCGAAATCAAAATTTGCAAAAATGGCTTGCCATCTAGCAAATTTGGCTTCTCTAGGCTTCTTGATATCTTTATTAAGCACCTTCTTAAGGGCATATGCAGTTGTCCTGAGAAGAAATGGTTTATTGACCAGATGGATCTCGAATTTGTCGATGTTATTCCATGTTGCTTTCACCTCTTTTTCTATAGTAGAATATCTTTTCTCAGTGGGGTTCCATGCTCCTGAAGCAAACTAGATAACATGTTCTTCATTGTCTATTTTCTGTTTTAATATACCCCCCCATCCGATGTTGCTGGCATCGGATTCTACAATCTTATAAGCTGCATCATCAGATATATACAGTATGGGAAGGTCTCTGACCTTGGCTTTAATTTTTTGAACTGCTCTAGTATAGAGTGGGGTCCAAGGTGCAAGATTTTTGCGCAGCCTTTGATTTAATAAGCTTTTGTCCTCGGCGCAGTCTTGATAGAAATTACTTACGTAATTTAAACAACCAAGAAATCTTTGTAGCTGCATCTTGTCTGCAATGATGTCTGGAAATTTGTTTGAGAATTCTAGAGCATGTTTTTACAAGGATATTTGGCCACTGAATATAGTATGGCCAAGAAATTTAATGGAAGTCTGAAAGACTTCGATTTTCTTTTTGCTTAATACAAGACCATTCCTTTTTATTGTATTTACAAAGGTCTGTATATGTTTAAAATGGTCTTGCAAATTTTTTGAGAAAATAAGTATATCATCTATATACACAATCAGCCAATCAAAGAAGGGTTTAAATATAGAGTCCATCACCTTTTGTAACTTGGATGGTGCATGCCTTAGGCCAAAAGGCATCAAATTCCATTCATAATGTCCAGTTGGGACACTAAAAACTGTTTTGAATTTATCCTTCTCTGATATAACAACTTGCCAAAATCCTGATTTCAGTTTGAACTTGGAGAATATTTTTGCTCCTGCTATTCTGCTTATCAAATCTCCTTTGTGGGGAATCAGATATGTATTATCTGCTAGTACTGAGTTCAAAGGCTTATAATTGATGACTAGCATTGGGATGCCTCTGATTTGTTCTGATCTTTTATTTACATAAAACCCATAACAATTCCACAGGCTCTCTGATTCTCTGATCAATTTCTTACTCAACATATTCTTGATTTTTTTTCACAGAGCTCACGATATTCCTTGTTCATCGAATTTCCTTACTCTTACATGGCTTACCTGTATATTCTGTTTTATAGGGCAATTCAACACAATATTGCTTTCTGTGCCAAAAAGCATTCGGATCTTCTGCACAACACTCTTTCTCTATTTGTGCTTTTAATTCTGAAATCTTCTTTTGTATTGTTGGTAAACTTAGCTGTTGTGAGATATGAATGGTAGATTTCAGATCTTTTAGATCTGTTAACTTTGATTCAACTTTCTTTAGCTCTTCCACAATCTGAATCATTGTCGAGACTCTTGGAGCTGAGACATATGGTAATTTAATTTTTCTTGGGCCATTTGGGGAGGTAGGAAGAGTAATAAAATATCCACCCTGATTATTTTTTGTTCTAAATGAACCATGTGGTTCAATAGCAGCCAAAAATATGTTACCCAAAATACAATCAATAGGGATGTCAGCAACTGAAAATTTTAATTTTATGAAATGATTATGAAAGCAGATAGATGCCTTGGGAATTTCATATTTCAGCGTTTTATTTCTCAAGCCAATAACTTTTCTTTCTACTGTCATCCAATATTTAACAGGGATCACTTTTGTATTTAAAATATTTACGTCTACTCCAGAATCAATAAGAGCAGTCAATTTGAACATCTGTCCCTGTATGAAAATATTCACTTGTAAATTAGGAGGTAGTGTTAATTTAATTTAGTCCCTTGAGTTTAATATTATTCCCTTGGATCCATAATCCCTTGGGTTTATTATTCATTTGGGTTTGTAATATCAATCCCTTGGGTTTATTATTCCCTTAGGTTTATAATATCAATCATGGTAAAACATTTTCAATCATAGCTACACATTGTCAACCATGGTTGAATGTCGCATTGTGACAAGAATTGTCACAATATTAATCCCTTGGGTTTAAAATTATTCCCCTCACTTTATAATTCATTTAGTTTATAATATTAATCCTTTATGTATATTAATTCCTTGAATTTATAGTAATAACCTCTTGGGTTTATAATATTAATCCTAAGGTTCATAATATTAAATTAAGGTTTATATTCTTAGGGTTTAATATTAATCCCATGATCTAATGTTATTCCATTCAGTTTTTAATCCCTTGGGTTTTAAATATTAATCCAATCGGTTTAGTAATCCATTGGGTTTATAATATTGTTCCTAGGGTTTCTAATATTATTCATAGGGTTTATATTCCTTCGATTTAATATTAAGCATATGGTTTATAATATTAATCTTAGGGTTCAATATTAATCCCTCAATCATAGCATGTCGCATTGTGACAAGGATTGTCTCACCATGAAAATACACCATGTTTATTTTAGTCTTTGTAATATTTATATTTGGGTTTACGAATGTTGGGTTTATAATATTAGTTGCTTGGGTTTAATATTCTTCCCTTGGGTCCATAATCCCTTGAGTTCATAGTCCCTTGGGGTTTTAGTACTAATCCATTGGGTTTATTATTCATTTGGGTTTTAATAGCAAGCCCTTGGGTTTATTATTCCCTTAGGTTTATAATATCAATATTGGTAAACCACTGTCAATCATAGCAAAACATGGTCAACCATGGTTGAATGTCGCATTGTGACAAGAATTGTCTCACCATCAAAATAAACCATGTTTATTTTAGTGTTTGTAATATTTATATTTGAGTTTACCAATGTTGGGTTTAAGATATTATTCCCATGGTTGAATGTCGCATTTTGACAAAGATTGTCCCACCATGAAAATAAACCATGTTTATTTTAGTGTTTGTAATATTTATATTTGAGTTTATGTTGGGTTTATATTATTCCCTTGGGTTCATAATCCTTGGGGTTTTAGTATTAATCCCTTGGATTTATTATTCATTTGGGTTCATTATATCAATCCTTTGGGTTTTTTATTCCCTTAGGTTTATAATATAAATCATAACCAAACATGGTCAACCATGTTTGAATGTTGCATTGTAACAAGGATTGTCTCACCATCAAAATAAACTATGTTTATTTTAGTGTTTGTAGTATTTATATTTGGGTTTACCAACGTTGGATTTATAATATTAGTCCCATGGTTTTAATATCAATCATGGTCAACCATTGTCAATCATAGCAAAGCATGGTCAACCATGTTTGAATGTCGCATTGTGACAACGATTGTCTCACCATCAAAATAAACCATTTTTATTTTAGTGTTTGTAGTGTTTAAATTTGGGTTTAACAATGTTGGGTTTATAATATTAGTCCCATGGGTTTAATATTATTCCCCTGGGGTTTTAGTATTAATCCCTTAGTTTTATTATTCCTTTAGGTTTATAATATCAATCCCTTGGGTTTATTATTCCCTTAGGTTTATAATATCAATCATGGTCAACCATTGTCAATCATAGACAACCATGGTTGAATGTCACATTGTGACAAGGCTTGTCTCATCATGAAAATAAACCATGTTTATTTTAGTCTTTCTAATATTTATATTAGGGTTTACCAATGTTGGGTTTATAATATTAGTCCCTTGGGTTTAATATTATGAAGACTAAAATAAACATGGTTTATTTTCATGGTGAGACAATCCTTGTCACAATGTGACATTCAACCATGGTTGACCATGGTTGTCTAATATTATTTCCTTGGATTTATAATATTAGTCCCTTTGGTTCATAATCCCTTGGGTTTTTAGTATTTATGCTTTGGGTAATAATAAACAAAAGGGACTGATATTATAAGTCCAATGCATATAAACCCTAAGATAAATATTAAAAATATTAAAATAAACATGGTTGAATTAATAAAGCCTAGGAATAATAATAATAATTATTATTATTATTAATTAAATATTCTTAATCATTATTAAATAATTAATTATTATTATGAGTTTTATTATTAATTAATAAATCATAAGATATAAGAATATTGTTGTATTATTTATATAGTTATTAATTATCATAAATAGTTGGTCTTTAAAAAATTACACGTAATAATTCACTTATCACAATTCTAATTATTATTGGATCATGATTATTATTATGAGCTAATATTATTATTATTATAATAATTCATTCATTTATTATTAATTAATTATTATTGAGATTGTTTATATATAAATAACCATAAATTTTTTATAATAATAAAGTAATTATAGTAATTATTATGTATTATTATTTATATTATATTTGTAGAGTGCCCGAATACAACCACATTAGATTTTAGTTTCACAATCTTTGTTACAATACTAATCTTCCTAGCCTTTTACAATGTCAAAATTATAGTGAGCTCAAGAGGCTTCTCTCTAACTTTTTTGAGCATAGGAATAAAATCTTAAATCAAAATAAATAATTTGTTTCTTTAGGTCAATAGACCAAGTTTGGTTTAAGAGGAAGTTAACCACCATCATCATCATCATAATAATAATATAATAATATAATATTACTATTATATTATTACCTTTATATATTATTATTTTATACAATATAATTGTTATATTATAAATATTCATATAATAATAATATAAATAATGGTGGTTAATATTTATAGTTATTATAATGATAAATAGTTGGTGTTTAAAAAAATACAAGCCTATCTGCCTATGTCAATTATATTGGAAAATATAGTTGTATATATATTTTATATAAGCTATCAACCACATTGGTAAATGTGGTTGTGCTAATTGTATGTACTCTTAAAACTAAAATTAATATACTCCTGTTAAAATAAAATACCAAAAAATAAACTTAGAAATAATACACCAAATGCTCGGTAATTCGCGTACATTTGCTATAGCAATCGCAAGGCGCTTAAGTGGCAAGTGAGTAACGATATCATCACAACCAACACCAACAACTTCGCCATATGGAAAACTGGTATGATATTGCTCTTACTGAACATTAAGTATCTGTAATGGATGCAAGCAGCAGTTACAGAGAGAGTCATATATATAGGGCAGTTCACATATTTATTGTCGTCATGGTGATCAACAGTACATTGAGAACAGACGTATCTTTTTCGATAATAAAAGTCCACCTTCGTCGACTTTATGACACGTTAATTTGTTGAGCGGCCTGGACTTTATAGCCTCGTCGTAGATGGTTGAAATTTCGATATATTTCGTACAAACTGTGATAAGATTTCAAACACCATTACTCCCTCATCACATTATTCGGACAAATAGCAATAAGATTTCAAACTGTTGGAATTTTATGGTGATTTCAAACACAAAAGACCAGAGAACAACGCTCTGATACCATGTTGGATTTTTCTGCTAAATTCCTTAACAAACAAACAACACAAAAAATGCTCTCTTTTTACACAGAAAACTGATAATTTCGTTTTCTGGACTTGGTGTTGCAGCAACAGGATTCGGTGTTGCAGCAACAGGAAATAATACTCTGTTTTTGTTAACACAGAAAAACAGAAAACTGCTTACTGGAAACTGTGTTGTGGCAACACAGTTTGGTGTTGCAGCAACACTAATCATGGTGTTGCAGCAACGCGATATTTTACGTCAAGCCACTCGGTGTAACGGCAATACGTTTTTGATGCTAAGTCACTTTAAGAAAATTGACGCTGGGTGTTACAGCAACTAAAACAATTTGGCATCAAATCACTAATAGACTTGCAGAGTAAAATCAAAGTGTTTTTGACACTTGGTGTAACAGCAACAGAAAATCAGCAAAACAGTAAACTTGTATTCATGAACAGTAAACAAAACTAATACAGTAAACTTAGCTGTTACAAGAGGAACACTTCAGTTCCAGAAATCGATTTTATCTAACTCAGAAAATCGCAGGTTCAGCACTGTTGTGCATTTACAAAAGAGACACACTCTTGTTCTTCTAACCTTCTCTCAGAAACAGAACTGTTGTTCTAAAATTTCTTACACTCAGACAGAAAACAAAACTGTTGTTCTAAAATTCTTACACTCACACAGAAAACAAAACTGTTGTTCTTTTCTGCTTACGCTTCCTCTCTTGCACTTGAAAACAGAACTACTGTGCGTTACATTTATAGGAAAATAAAAATCTGATTAAACAATAAACTAAGTAAAATATCTGATGATATTTATCTTTGTATTTATTGTAGAAGGAGGTGATGCCTTTTCAGCAAAAATAAGACGGCTGTCTGCAGGGGATTTAATTTCTGAATTTAATGCTCAAAAATATCAGAAGACTTTGCGGCACCGAACAATATGAAATAACTGCTGTAGATCAAATCTTTGTTCAGCATTTATGTGATGCAGTTGGAATTAAATTCCAACACTCCCCCTTAATTTCAACTGCTGCATACCCAGGCATTTCCTGAAATAATCAAAACCTTTCTTTGCTAATGGTTTTGTCAAGATGTCAGCCAGCTGATCCTCTGTTCTGTAGTGCTGCAAAACAATTTCACCATTGTTAACCAATTCACGTATGAAGTGAAATTTGGTATCTATGTGCTTTGTTCTTTTATGAAAAACAGAGTTTTTAGACAAAGCTATTGTCACAGTAAATGGTTGTGCCATTTTTCTGTTCATGACACAAATCTATGAGAACTCTTCTCAGCCACACTGCTTGGCATGTTGCTGTTGTTGTTGCCACATACTCTGCCTTTGCTATTGACAAAGCCACAACTGGTTGCTTCTTGGAAGCCCATGAGATGGCTCCCGATCCCATATGAAACATATATCCTGATGTGTTTTTCCTATCATCAACACTTCCAGCCCAATCACTATCCGTGTAACCTGTCAACATGAAACTTTCAGAAGAGGAGTATAAAATACCAAACCCCTTCGTTCCATTCACATACCTTAGAATCCTCTTGGCTGCCTGCCAATGAGTCTCTTTCGGTCTTTCCATAAATCTGGAGATTAAACTCACAGCGTGCATAATGTCTGGCCTAGTTGCAGTCAAGTACATGAGGCTGCCAACTATGCTCTTGTACAATTTTGGATCAAAATCCTTGCTGCTGTCTTCTTTGGTCAATTTCAGCCCCATTACTGTTGGAGTCACAGCTGCCTTGCTGTTCTGCATGTTAAATCTCTTCAACACAGCTTCTACATATTTATCTTGAGAAATAAAAACACCATTTTCACTTTGATCTACTTCAATTCCAAGAAAATATCTTAAGAAACCCAAGTCAGTCATTTCAAATTCATTTTTCATGACTGCTTTAAAATCAGCAATGATAGAAGCATCATTACTGGTAAAAATCAGATCATCTACATATAAAACAACAATAATAATCTTACCGTCATTCTCCTTTATGTAGAGTGCGGGTTCTCCATCACACTTATCAAACCCATTCTTAATCAGATAAGCATCTATTCTGTTGTACCATGCTCTTGGAGCTTGCTTCAGCCCATAAAGAGCCTTCTTCAGTTTGCAAACTTTATGCTCTTGGCCAACAACTTCATAACCTGGAGGTTGTTCAACATAAACCTCTTCTTTCAACACTCCATTCAGGAATGCAGATTTAACATCCATCTGATAAATCTTCCATTTGTGTTGTGCTGCAATAGACAACACTGTTCTGACTGTTTCCATCCTTGCTACTGGTGCAAAGGTTTCATCATAGTCTCTGCCTTGTTGCTGCTTGTAGCCTTTCACAACAAGTCTTGCTTTGTGCCTGTCAATCTTGCCTTCAGCATTGCTTTTGGTCTTATAGACCCACTTAACTCCAATGGCATCTTTGCCTTCAGGGAGGTCCACTAACTCCCATGTTTTACTCTTTTCAATTGCACCAATTTCTTCATTCATTGCTTCAAGCCATTTATCTTCATTTACAGCATCTTCAAAATGAATTGGGTCATCAACATGACAATACAAAGCGAATAATGAATTCAGACCGGTATTGGTACTTACCTCTCCTTATTCATAAATCTCATTCAGATTTCTGAATCTTGGTGTTCTTGGAGTTCCATCCGAACTTGAGGGTATTTCAGATCCATGTGGTGTGCTTGAAGAAGCACTTCCTTGATTTCTTAAGGTTGTTCGGATTCCAGCGTATGGTGTGGTTTGCTGAATTTGCTGTGGTGGAGGACGAACCACCAAGGAAGGATTATTTGCTGCTATCCCTTCCTGTTCTTATTCATGAGACACAATTGTCTTCACATTCACTGTTTTTTCCAAGCTTCCATCCCAAGCTTCATCTTCAATGAACTACACATCCCTGCTTACTATCAATTTCTTAGTGGATAGATTATAGAGTTTGTATGATTTTGACTCATCACAATAGCCAACAAACACACACTTCTCCCCCTTACTGTCAAGCTTTCTCCTTAGCTGATCCGGTACAAGTGCATAAGCCACACAACCGAATACTCTCATGTGAGTGACAGTTTTCTTTTGACCACTCCATGCTTCTTCTGGTATTCTGTTCAAAACAGCTTTAGTTGGACATCTATTCAAGATGTAAACTGTGAAAGTGACAGCTTCAGCCCAATACTCATGAGGCAAGTGTTTTGCCTTCATCATACTCCTAACCATGTCAAGAATGGTTCTATTCTTTCTTTTGGAAACACCGTTTTGCTGAGGTGTATACCTTGCTGTGAACTATTTTTGTATGCCATTCTCTCTGCAAAAACGCAGAAAGTCTTGGGAGATATATTCTCCTCCTCTATCTGTTCTAAGCACTTTGATGTAATGCCCACACTGCTTCTCAACAAGAGTTTTGAAGTAGCGGAATTTCTCGAACACTTCACTCTTCTCTTTCAGCATATACACCCATGTCTTTCTGGTGTAATCATCAATGAAAGTTAGAACATATTTATTTCCACCAAGTGATGGTACTTGCATCGGTCCACACACATCGGAGTGAACGATTTCCAAGGGTGCTTTTGCCCTTATACTCTTTCCTACTGGAAAGCTTTCTTTGTGTTGCTTGCCCAAGATGCAGCCTTCACAAAGGCTGGCTGGTTTCTCAATCAACGACAATCCTTTTACCATTCTCTTTCTATGCAACAAATTTAGACCTCCGAAATTGAGATGTCCAAATCTCAAGTGCCACAACCAATTCTCATCTTTCACTTGCTCCTAAAAGACTTCTTGTGTTACAGCTGCAATAGTTCTTCCTTCCTTCAAATCTGCCCTAAGTTTGAGAGGAAACATTCTATTGCTGGTCATCTGCACCTGTGCAATGATCTTCTTGCTTGGAGGTATATCTCTGATTGTACACATATCATCTTTGAAGAACACGTTGTAACCTTTGTCAATGAGCTGCCCAATGCTCAAAATATTACATTTCAGGCCAGGTACATATTATACATCTGGCACAATCATTTGTTCACCATTTCTTGCTCGGATACTGACTCTGCCCTTACCCTTGACAGATATCTTACTATCAGTCCCTGTTGTTACCTCAGATTTCACATTTTCATCCATATTGGAAAACATTGCAATATTTCCAGTCATGTGATTACTACAACCTGAGTCTAAGAACCAAACATCTTCTTGTTTTTCTTGTGCAATGTTACATGTTAACAGTACATTCTTTGGATTCTTATTTTCTTCATTTGCAAAATTAACATTCTGCCTACTATTTATGTCATTTTGTTTTCTCCTACATTCATTAGCATAGTGCCCATATTTCTTACAATAATGACATTAGACTTGGGATTTGTCATACCTTTGTCCATGTGCTTGTTGTTTGCTTGAACCCTCATCTTGGTTCTCATTGCAGCTCCTTCTGCTTGTGCTTGCGGGATAATATTTGCCTCTGTTTTGGTTTCTTCCACGACCTCTATTAGTGGCTCTGCCTCGGCCTTTTTTTTGGCTGAAAGACATCTTAGTCTTGAATGCTTGCTCAAAAGAAGAATCCGTTCCTCTACTCAGTCTGTGTTCATGAGACATAAGAGAAGCACTGAGTTCATCTACCGTGAACTGTGAGAGATCTTTTGTTTCTTCTATTGCTACTACAACAGCTTCAAACCTTGAGGGTAAACATCTCAAGATCTTCTCTACAATCCTTCTTTCTTCAAGGATTTCACCATGAGATCTTATCTGGGTTACTAACCCAATAACCTGAGTGAAGAATGAATCTATTGTATCAGATTCTTTCATGCTGAGTGTTTCAAAGTCTCTCCTCAACATCTGCAACTTTGCAGTCTTCACCTTCTCCATGCCTTGATAGGCAGTTTTGAGAATATCCCATGCCTCTTTGGATTTTGTTGTTGATGCAATCCGTGGAAAGATACTTTCATGTACTGATTGAAAGAGGAAAAACAGGGCTTTGGCATCCTTCTTCTTGTCGCTCTTCAACTGGTCTCTTTCTGCTGCTGTCAAAGCAGCGAGTGTTGTTGCATATGCAGGTTCAGCATAGCCAGTTTCAACCAGCTCCCATATTCCTTGAGAAACAAACAATGCTTTCATTTTTATGGACCAATCACTGTGATTTTTCCCATTGAACTGTGGCAGTTGGGAATTTGTCAAACCTATTCCAGCATCTGCCATCTTAACTCTGTCTAAGAAAAGAAGAGATACTGACTGTAAAATTAAAAATAAGCAAAAACTTTCTCTGCTGAAAAAAATATACTCTTTAAACTTCTTACAGCTCCTACAGTGAAAAGAAAACTCTGTGTTTGACTCACTGAGTGCCTAGACTAGCTCTGATACCATGTTGGAATTTTATGGTGATTTCAAACACAAAAGACCAGAGAACAACGCTCTGATACCATGTTGGAATTTTCTGCTAAATTCCTTAACAAACAGACAACACAAAAAATGCTATGTTTTTACACAAAAAACTGATAATTTCGTTTTCTGGACTTGGTGTTGCAGCAACAGGATTCGGTGTTGCAGCAACGCTGATTGTGGTGTTGCAGCAACAGGAAATAATACTCTGTTTTTGTTAACACAGAAAAAACAGAAAACTGCTTACTGGAAACTGTGTTGCGGCAACACAGTTTGGTGTTGCAGCAACGCTGATCGTGGTGTTGCAGCAACGCGATATTTGACATCAAGCCACTCGGTGTAACGGCAATACGTTTTTGACGCTAAGTAACTTTAAGAAAATTGACGCTGGGTGTTACAACAACTAAAACAATTTGGCGTCAAATCACTAACAGACTTGCAGAGTAAAATCAAAGTGTTTTTAACACTTGGTGTAACAGCAACAGAAAAATCAGCAAAACAGTAAACTTGTATTCATGAACGGTAAACAAAACTGATACAGTAAACTTAGCTGTTACAAGAGGAACACTTCAGTTCCAGAAATCGATTTTCTCTAACTCAGAAAATCGCAGGATCAGCACTGTTGTGCATTTACAAAAGAGACACACTCTTGTTCTTCTAACCTTCTCTCAGAAACAGAACTATTGTTCTAAAATTTCTTATATTCAGACAGAAAACAGAACTGCTGTTCTAAAATTCTTACACTCACACAGAAAACAGAACTGCTGTTCTTTTCTGCTTACGGTGCCTCTCTTGCACTTGAAAACAGAACTACTGTGTGTTACATTTATAGGAAAATAAAAATAGGATTAAACAATAAACTAAGTAAAATATCTGCTGATATTTATCTTTGTATTTATTGTAGAAGGCGATGATGTCTTTTCAGCAAAAATAAGACGGTTGTCTGCAAGGGATTTAATTTCTAAATTTAATGCTCAAAAATATCAGAAGACTTTGCGGCACCGAACAATCTGAAATAACTGTTGTAGATCAAATCTTTGTTCAACATTTATGTGATGCAGTTGGAATTAAATTCCAACACAAACACCATTACTCCCGCATCACATTATTCGGACAAACAGTAATAAGATTTCAAACACCATTACTCCCCACATCACATTATTCGAACATGTATGCGGTCTAGGCATGAATGCTATTTCCAACCCTATAGCAATATAAATGCCCTCTAATATGCGAGAAAAATAGCATTCACGCTCCTTCTCCAGTATGTGCACAAATGAATGGAGGGTAGAGAGAAAAGGTGAATGCTATTTCCCTAGCATGTCAGAAGACATTTATATTACTATAAAATTGGAAATAGCATTAGCAAAACAGCTGAGAGTCAACCAATGCTCACGGAGCTTATCTCGATTGCACAATCGTTGGGCTAGTCCACGTGGCTAATGGGCCTTGTCCGTTTCCGTTGATGTCCATTTACATAAACGGATAAACCCAATCTGCTGCCAAAGTCGGAAAACTGGTGAGAATTTGCAATCCGGAGCCTTTGCCGCCTTGTATCTTTTCACTGTACTTCACACTCTGTATCCGTACCCTTCTCACAATACCACCTAACCCAATTAAATCCTTCTAAACGCAATACCGCTTGTTTTGAAATTTGAATTTTGAACACCCCGCGCCCCACATGAACACCTGGCAGTAGGCCTTTTAGCAATATGCTTCTTCCTTTTGGAGCTAGCCCATAACTACAGGGTGAAGACATTTGATGTTTTGGGTTTAATTGCAGAAGCTTGGGCATGTTTTTTCATTATGGCAAACAATTGCAAATACAAGTGTGGCCTAGATTTCAGTCTACATTGCGCCCCCGTCCACCACCGGCTTCCAGCTTCTCCCCCTTCGTAGTCAACGGCCCTGCTAAAGACTATTGTAGATGCCAATACTACATCTGTTCCAAGAAGACGAGATCATGGACTCTGGACTTAGTTTTAAGGGTTTACAGGAGGAGAATATCCAAGATGCATAGATCTCCTTGCTACTCAAAAGAAGCGCCTCCCATGGACTGCCCAGAAGAAATGATTCTGCCTGAATAGCTTTCACCACTATGTTGCATAGAGAAATCTTCCAATGAAATAAAAGCAGTGGAATCTCAACAGATCTCTATTAATGCCAATATAAATATTTATTGATAGACTAACAATACGATGAGAATATGTTTTGCAGGTGTCAAGCAGTGTGAATAAAGTTGCAAATTACTTTGGGTGCACTATATTCGTCCAACATTAAACGCGGAAACATTTCGCCATTGAGGAGGAGCTTATTATTCGGCTATATCGTCACTACTTCAAAACATGTAATAGTCAAGAAATTACAAAATGATTCAATTCATGGTGTGACCTATTTGTAAACGGTTGCATTCTTGTAAATGACTTTGAGCACATCAACTTCGGTATGATAGATGCTAATTTTGTTGAAACAGAAGCGGTCCGATCATTTTACAAGAAATGTAGCCACAATAGACTAGATTTTCATTTACGTCAGCCACCTCGACCAAAATGAGATACGTGCGGCTCACAAAAGTTTCCATGAAGGGATTTTTTTGACCTTGAACAATTCGTGTCTGAGATACATTAAGTTTATAAAATTAAACTAGCAATTGTCCCAAAAGGTACAAAGAGAGACCGATAGGATTATCAAATTGGAATTGTGAAAAACCTTGTTTTCTTGCACTGGATCATTGTGCAATTACTTTTCTTTAGATGTTTTGTTTATACCTATATTACAAGGAGCACATTGAATGTCTTATTTCATTTCTGCTATCCTTACTAATATTCTTTCCGTGCTTTTTCTTGATCAATTTGATGAAATATTTCATTATCCTTTGGTCAAAGTCCTCACTTGCGTATTAGTGTACATCCGGTAAGTTCAAAGCTCGAAAGCCAACCAAAAAAGTCAATAATAACCACCTATTCAAATTCGTAATGTAAAACTGCCATACAGAGTTCAATCAGATTACTTCCAAGATGGGTAACACCGTTTGTAGCCAAAACCTCAAAAACTCTGTTGTCAATAGTCAAAGCGGTGACATCAAACGTGCCATCATCAAGATCAAAAACAACAATATTTTTCTCTCCACCCTTCTTTTCGAACCCATATTGCTAAGGAAAAATATTTACAAAGATAACAATTACAAAGCTAACAATGAAACTGTACTTGCAGAGTCACAGTTCTACGTGATACAGAATCAAAGTTCTACATAGTTCTACGTGATAATTTAAGTATTTTATCTTTTTAACATTAACAAGGATATTTACATTAACAATACATGAAAATACAAAAATGCCCCTCATACATTTAAGTGCAGGATATTCTTGATTTGTAATACATTTGTCCAAAGACATGCTGATAGCTTGATATATTCAGCCCGATATAGAGGAAAGTAGTTTCATTATAGTATATACAAAGTTTCAACAATGTACTAAACGATGGGTAAAGCATTTAAGTTTAGAGATGAACTGAAACCTTTTAAAAATTGGAAGAAGAGTTTTCATACTCTTCGTTGTCTTCATCCAGTCCTTTTCGGTTGCCTGACCAATACTGTAGTATGCATTTTTTCTATACGTTGGAACCCCTTGGGCTTCCTTTGGAGTCTTTAAAGATTTCAATTATGGCCCAGATTCTGTCCACCTACTGCAGCTGTGTCACATTTTGCCTGCGACTTGCCCCATCCTTTCGTTGATGGAGGTGACCTTTAAGCTGTTGCAATTCATATATCAAATTATCAAGTTATCAAAAGATGTGTTTGACTGCTTGTAGACTGTGGTTGACCTTCGGAATCTATTCTAGAGATTGGGGGCAGCATGAGGAAAGTGCTCCCTTGAAACACAAGAAGGTTGTTCAAGTGGCTCTGACACCATAAGGAATTTGAGATGAAGAGCAAGTGGCTCTGACACCATAAGGAATTTGAGATGAAGAGGAAGCTTGCCTTCAAGCAGTTAATGTAATCATGATAATTACTTGCCAATTTTCTCTCCTAGCTACTACATTATAAGCATGTTTTGGTTATTATAGTTAATACACCATTTAGTATTATGGATATTTGGATGGGCGCTCGGACTTCAACTATAATTCAAGGCTGTATATTCGGGCTGTATATTCGTAACTGTTGCCTTCACCAGGTGGAGTGAATCAAAATACAAGTTCAGAATTCAAACAGAAAGTAGAAGCAGACCCAAAACTAAAACAAAAAGCTTCTGCGGAGGACTTCAGGGAGTTTATCAACCAAATGATGTTGGATGGCGAATTCTCACAGGGTTTCCTGTTGGGCCATCTACGTCGTAAATTTGAAGATCAGTCAGGAAAGGTTCTTGATGTCAAGCATCTTGGATACAAAAAGTTGTCTAAGCTTGTTGCATCATACAGCCACCTTCTATCAGTGGACAATGCTGACACTAGATCCAGTCGAATATTTCCGACAGGCTTTGTCAGTGAAGCTGTGCCCAACAATCCTAATTCCAATACAACAAGCAAAGCAATCTCCATGAACATCAGTCATAATCCCACTGAACTGAAAGCAAAAGTAGAAGCAGACAATATAAGCATGTTTTGGTTATTACAGTTAAAACACCATTTAGTATTATGGATATTTGGATGGGCACTGGGACTTCAACTATAATTCAAGGCTGTATATTCGGGCTCTATATTCGTAACTGTTGTGGTTGCTCCAATTATTCTTGAATTAACTTAATGTTGTTGTTGCTCCAATTATTCTTGAATTAACTTAATGTTGTTAAGCTTATTAACCATGGTTTCCCCTTCGGTTGATACTCCAACGAGCTCTTTCTAAATTTATGGAATTAGTTTTTAACCTCTCACCTATTCCAGGATTATGTCATTATCATCTCCTTATTCATTTATGTCATCATCATCTCCTTATTCATTTATTCTCCTTATTCATTTATTCTCTACTAAGTAGTCATAAGAAACAGGGAGTAAGATGAAGTTAACGCTGCTCTTGTTCTTTATCCTTTTCCTATTTTGGCAGCGGGCTCACTCCATGTTCTTTATCTTTTTCCTATTTTGGCAGTGGGCTCACTCCATGCTGGTTGCACCTACTCTTGGTTGATTTATTTTTGACTTCTCCCTTTATGTAGCTTGTTACTTTTATGGACCCTCTTCAATGTTTACTTAGTTCGTATATGTACCTTTTCTCTTCATTAACACATATGTTTACTGCCTAACCTCTATGGGTCAATTTTGTTCATCAACACATATGCTTACTGCAGAAATGAAAACAAGTGTTCCTCAACAATTCTGTCATGTTGAGAACCTTGTTCTTCAATATTCATTATAATATTCATCCATTATATGAATGATATGTTCTCACGAAAATGTATTTTCACTTAGTGATTTTTCAATTATTGATTTTATTGTTGTGTAAAGTTAATACCAATGTCAAATGCCAATGATAGTGCACTATACCAAACACCTCTCTTCATATTTTCATAAGGAATACTTTCCAAGTCTACTCCATCAGGCCTTCAACAATGTTGTTCCAAAAGTAGTCAACTCAACTTCATAAGATGACTTCAAGTGCTACTCCCAAAAGTAGTCAACTCAACTTCATAAGATGACTTCAAGTGCTACTCAAAAATGTCTATGTAACTTGGGTCTGCTCCAAATTAGCCACCACAGCTATGTAACTTGGGTCTGCTCCAAATTAGCCACCACAGGTCAAAGTTGTAGGTGCACTCTTCAAGATCCTCTCCAAGTATGCACAAATACAATCCTCAAGCTATTTAATTGTTACAAGTACGAGGTTATTGTTTCTCCATAGTTTGTCAAATGCCAATGATAGTGCACTATACCAAACACCTCTCTTCATATTTTCATAAGGAATACTTTCCAAGTCTACTCCATCAGGCCTTCAATAATGTTGTTCCAAAAGTAGTCAACTCAACTTCATAAGATGACTTCAAGTGCTGCTCAAAAATGTCTATGTAACTTGGGTCTGCTCCAAATTAGCCACCACAGCTATGTAACTTGGGTTTGCTCCAAATTAGCCACCACAGGTCAAAGTTGTAGGTGCACTCTTGAAGATCCTCTCCAAGTATGCACAAATACAATCCTCAAGCTATTTAATTGTTACAAGTACGAGGTTATTGTTTCTCCATAGTTTGTCTATACAGGCTATAAGAAATTTCTACATTCAGTAACCTTCAAGTATGCTCAAAATGCTTTAGAAAGTATGGTCAATGCTTCTTCAGATTTCCAAACCAAGATTGTTCTTCTAACGAGTTATGTTGAAGTTTCTAACCAGTTATGTTTGCAAGATAATATTAAGATCACTCCATAATTCACAAAATCTTGTAGCCAAATTGTTCTGTATTGATCCAGAGATTAGATACGATTTAATAGGTATTCAACAGTCTCAAAATTACATTGTCAAGGTTGCTGGTCTTCTACCTGGGCTGCAATAAGCTCCAAGAATATGCTGTCCATAAGACTCCAACCTAGCACAAGATTTT
Source organism: Pinus taeda (assembly GCA_000404065.3). Taxonomy (NCBI): domain Eukaryota; kingdom Viridiplantae; phylum Streptophyta; class Pinopsida; order Pinales; family Pinaceae; genus Pinus; species Pinus taeda. The sequence goes on along the minus strand of APFE030145763.1, from coordinate 10,505 downwards.
TAAATGGTTTCACATGCCTTCTAAGATGTTTCCATAGGTAGAGTGGATGTCCTCCACAGTATGCAGAATATGCCAAGGTTCAGGTCTGATATATTTCACTGTATAGGTCTGAGCTGCAGGTTCGAGGAGGCCTGGTGACTTTATTCTTCCACAAGTCTGAACTTCAGGTCTGAGCTACAAGAAGATCCAAAAAAGGTGCCACCATAGGTCTCCCCAGGTTTACATAAGGTATAGATCAAGACCCAAACAAAAAATATTCACTAACATTCATTCTTTCTTAGCCCTTTTTAGCTAAAATGGACGAGGCTGTCTATGTATTTACACTTGTTTGCATATGTGAAAGGATGTATGTTGTAGTAGTGAGCCAACCTGTGTATTATTGCCGACTTCTAAACAACCAGATTTTTTGGTTAAAATTATCTATACTTTTTCCGCATAATAAATATGGTTATTCATATTTCTAAAATTACCTTTATTGTTCTCTAAAATATATCTCGGACATTATTTCTACCAGGTTCCTAAATAATTCTTGAAATTTCTGCAATTACTAAAGCTATTTGAAGGCATATGAAAAAATAATTTAAAATTTTAAAATCAGACTGACATGATGACAGATCTAGTGGGAAAAGAATTCTGTAAAATAGAACTCCAATGTCATATCTTGGCAATGTCCTGCTGACTGAAACATCTGTTAAGAATCCAAAATGGCTTAAAAACAAAATCCATCGTTAAAATAGAACTCAAATGTCATATCTTGTCAATGTCCGACTGACTGAGACATCGGTTAAAAATCCAAAATGGCTTAAAAACATACTTCAGAAACAAGGTAGAGCAACATTTATTATTTCCATCAGCGAATATACTAATGGAACTTTTGTTCAAGTTGCATACTAACCTCAAAATTATTAATTAAAGGTGTTGCAGACATATCAAAGTTATATAGATAACACGTACTTTCGTAAGTGAAATCACTTTATAGATATACAGAACTAAAGCAAGAGATCTGTGAACTCTGGATGCGCAGAAGAGGAAAGTCTACCTGTAGATGAACCAAAGCCGCATGGTAAATATTGAAAATTGTTGTCAAAAGATGAAGAAGTTGAACGGATGATTTCAAGATTAAACAGTGCAGAGTAACAACTGAGGAAATTCTTCACAGAGAAAATAGCAACTAAAGGAGTTCTTCTCGGCCGTCACTTCTCCGAGAGGGAACCCCTCAGTGTGTAAATATAAAAATCTAAAACAGTAACATTAAATTAATCCAGATATTGGTCATTCCATGACAATATAAGCAAACTGAGAACTACAAACTGATATTCAAGTTGCTTCACTAATATTCAATTGTTTAAGTTGAGAACTACAAGCTTGTCTTGGAGTAACACCACCCTACGTATGCATATTGGACATGAATGGTTGCGATCAAACCATAACAGAATGCAGTTTGCATGAAAACTATGTGTGCACGGTAATTGTTTTGCAGAATCTTCCGTGGAAAACTTTTCGTGACAGACAGGTCACATTCCCACATCCTCGCAGAAAAGTACGCTCCTGAGGATACTGGTTGAACTACAATAAAACCCTCGCCATTGGTGAGGAAAGCATATAACCAGTGGTTAACAAAAAATAGACCCCAATATCCTTAACCTGCCTGGACCTTGCCACGGGTTTCATTGCAGAATTTCACCTCCAGAAAGCCATGGTTTGAATGGTTGGATGTGCCACAAGATACTGGAACCCCAGAAGAAGGAATGAATGTTGCAGAGGCCTGATATTTCATAAAACCCTAGAGCCTTAACAATATAGTTAACAAATTCGCTACAAGAAAGCCACTATTAACAGGCGAAACTCGATATTACGCTGAGGAGTACAGCCGAGAAAATCCTCTGGCTCGGCCTTCAATCTCAAGGGACTTTTCTTCTTCTTGGCATCCTCGCACCCAAAAACCACCGCCTCCCCATTCTTGAAACCACGGCCTCCCCATTCTTGAAAGCCAGAGTAGGCGGTAACCCGCCCAAGCGCCTACAACTGCGATTTCCTCTGCAAAATACCTTCGAAGCTGAGACATACAGTGTCGGCTCCAAAGGCGGTGGCGGGTGGAGAAAACCGCGAACAAATCTCCGAATGCGGCGCTTGGTTACAGAATCGATTTCCCCCGCTCGCGCTTAGCTAACTTCAAAATCTCTAGCCTGTGCTTTGCGATTCCAATCTCCATGCTCTACAAGAATTCATGGTTGAAAAATGCAATATCCTTCGTTTCTAGCTCGTTCTGGGCAAACAAGAGGCCATACTGGTAGACAAGGTTCCAGGTCCGATTCCGAGAGCCAGCCGAACCAGGGGAAATGACTCCGATATCTTTGAGGTTCTAGGTCCGATTCCGAGAGCCACCCGAACCAGGGGAAATGACTCCGATATCTCAAAACAAAGAAGCAGAATTTAAACCATAATAAAGGGAAAGAACGGCTTACTGCAAGGATAAAAAAAATATTGTTCCACGAGCTCGGCCCTGACCATGGTTATGGGCATTGAATAATTGGATTGCTTCCTCTAGCCGCGAGTTGCTCGCCTGCAGAAACTACTGTGCCCTGTGCTTCTAAGTCGGAGGAGGAAAAAGATACCTGTGCTGTGCAGTGTAGGTTTCATCTCGAGCACCAGAAGAGCGAGCGAGGTTGCAGAGCGCCAACGGCCAAGGGAGAAATGAAAGGCCTGTTTCGGAGTTGCGGAGAGGTCCAGGGATCTGCTTGAAAGGTTTAGGGATCGACCCTCGCAAGTGTAAAGCAAGCGTAACAGAAAGAACTGAATTGGACAGATGTCAGGTTCATGAACATAACAATGAATAGAAATTGCATGATTTCCAGCTGAATGGCCGCTTAATATGGACGCCAGGTGTCAACATTACAAAGAAAAGGACGACGAAAGCTTGTTTCAAAAGAAAGGCCTATCGGCCTAAATATATTTTGCACCCAGGTTAAAACCTTTCAAAACTTGAATCATTATTTATGTTTTTGAGTGTAGGGTAGTTTGCAACTGGAAAAGAATGTCCAAATTTTCATCGTTTAATTTATTTGCTTTCGTTCGTTATTGTGCATTTAACCTTGTTGATATTTGTGCTGAAAGGTTAACATTAAAAATATATTTTGAATGTATAATTTAAAATTAATGTGCACTTATTTAAAAATACATTTATTTTAGTTATCATGATTTTAACCTCATTGATTTTGATTTTTGTATAAGGAGATTAACTTTGTGAATGCCGCGGTTACGAATAGGTAGAATATTTTAACTATTTTTATATGTTTTAGATTTTTGTACGAGGAGATTAACTTTGTGAATGGAGCAGTGTAGTATAATTTTTTAAACTATTTTTATATGTTTTATATATTAAATTTAAAATCAATAGAATAAACCCCGATGCGGGTGCCTTAAACACGTATTAATGCCAAAGCATAAGAGGGAGGCCGCTGGCGTTACGACAAGCGGATCTTGGCAGTTAAATGCAAGTGAAACTCAGGTATTAATGGCTCCAAGTACTGGCAGACTGCAAGGAAATAACTACAGGATGGCGCGCATCCAATCGGGCATAAATGAGCTAAGACTAGGCGGATTTGGCACAGGGTTATGCTTCAGGCGGTTCATTCTTCTGCGTTCCAGAGCTGCGAACAGAGTATGGAAGCCCCCCTGGTTTAACTATGTGGGGTCTGGAATATTAAGAGTGTCTGTTGGGTCTGAACTTGTTTAGTCTGGTTCATTACATTTGTTCTCTGTGTCTGCATTTGGTACAAGAATTCTGCATCACCTGTCTTTGTTTGGTGTCTTAGCATAGCTTATTCAGTCAGCACCTGGCGAGCGCAGTGGGTATTATCTGGTTATGATTAGGTTTTGTTGGTTGGCGATTCCTCTGTTGGGGGGTTTTATTCAGTGCTGAGGTTTGGTTTTAGAACCTAATCCAATTAGCCTGTAATTGGCTGATCCTCACCCACCCTCAGTGTCTCTCTTTGGTCATTCAGCATCCTAATTTCACTATGCCTCGCCGTCGTGGAATCCCGAGACGTGGTAGCAATTCTGGGTCAAGGGGAGGTTCATGCAGTCGTGGAGGCTCTGTCCCGCAGTGCTTATAGCCTTTAGCCTCGGTCCCGCCCCCCTCACCGCCCTCCGACAGTTCCGGTCCTTCCCTAAATAGCTCTTTCCATTCTGCTCGTTTTAAGTTCAGAAGCAAGCTTAACAAGCCGCTTATCTCAGCTGTTGTAACTGTGCTCTTCTCGGAGGAGGAGGATGAGCTAGCCAATTCGGAAGAAACATACAGGGAACAGGCTCACTCCCAGTGATCTTCAAGGAAGCCTAGTTGGGGATGTCCTCAATGACTCTGGGATGATGTGCGAGGAAGGCCAGCAGAAAATCACTCATCCCCAGCCTTCGTCTTCTCAGGAGCCCATCATTGAATGCGAGCCTGCGAGCCTCTCCGGAAATGTTCTCAGCCTTGTTCTCCCTCCAGGACGCAGCACGATGGATGTAGAAGACAATATAATGGTTTCATGGGTAAATCAAGCAAGTGCGAAGGATGTCGGTTCTCCTTCGCAGGATTAAGGGCTTCATGGTTTCAATGACTCTTAAGAAAGCGAACCTCTGTGGTCTGTTTTTGGTATGCGTTTTCTTAATGTGCATGGTCTCTTCCCTCAACGGCACGAGAGTTACAGTCTCCAGGACTTTTTTGCGTCTCAATGGAAATGTAATAGTCATTATAAAGAACAATATTTTTGTAAGGGTTCAGTTTCTTCTGCAGCTTCATCCTGATCTCGCTCAGCGCAGTGTTGAATTTTCTTAAGTACACCAGTTTGCCTATTGTTATGATATTTATCTTTGTAAAAGTCAGGCATCACGATACCTGTAATAGTCTTTTTGGCAAGGGCAGGCTACAGCCCCCTCAGAGGTTCAAACCTCTCTGTAAATATTTTTCCTCTTTCATTTTCATTTTAATAGAATAGTCTTTACTCAAAAAAAAAAAAATCAATAGAATAAAAAATTAACCTATCAATTTAAATAAAAGTAAGTTGGCATATTAATTTAAATAGAAGTGTTCATTAATTATAATTTAGTTTTTATTAATTACAGTTAATAGTAATCCATCATAGTTTGTTATAGTTTAATTTTTATTAGTTGTAGTTAATTATGGTTAATGTTCATTAAGTATAGTTTGATTATATTTAATTATAATTTATTATAGTTTACTAATCTTATTTAGATTAATAAAGTGGTTGATTTACATCATACTTTTCATAATGCAATTGACATATGGAAAATGAAATTTGTGGAACTATATCAACCACTTTATTAATGTGGTTGTGGTAATTGGTACTTGTGTAACAAAAATATTATGAATAAATATATTTAAAATTAAAGTACTGCATTTGAAAAAAATAAAACATTTTTTTATCATTTTATATTTTTTTGTTACCATGCTTTAACCTTTTTGATTTTATTAACAAATTGACTTTGTCAATGACACTAATACTATTATGCATAACTTAGATATATTAAGTTCAAAACTAATAGGACATAAATTGACATACTAATTTAGATATATCACTAGCTCAACTATATAAATTAAATTGTGCAGATAGACATCAATCTACAATAAGCATCAAAACACTTACTTTATGATATATATGGCGTTGTTAAAATAAATAAAAAATCATTAAACCTAACTATATTATTATTAGTTGAATTGAGGCTTCTGTGATCCATAATAGTTGAAAGAATGACTTCGGCGTAAATCACATGTAGACAGACATTTGTCGACGCGTTTCGAACCAACTAGTGCGGTTCATCGTCAAGACAAGTTGAAGACACAGATCCAGCAAAGCATGTTAAATAGTCTGAGCAGAGACTCCAACAGCTAAATTTGAATAACGGCTAATTTTGAGAGACCCAGGTCAAAAATATTATTATTATTTTAATATATTACATTATTATTTTAATATTAAATATTTGTTATATATTATTCATTTTATGAAATAAGATAATTTTTAGGTTATACTAAAATAAATAAGTTTGAATATATCAACATCGAGTAAATTATTTATTTATTAAACATCCTTAAATATTTAAGTTGTTAAATTTCTATGTATTTGAATACATATTTATTTTATTATTTTCCTTTTATGGGGATAATGTTCTAATTAGGTAAATATATAGATAAAGTAAAAATAAGTTAAGGTTAGTTTATATAAAATGATATGTTGAATCACTACTATAATATTACTAATTAACTTATATACTATTAATATATATATATTACTATATATACAATTTAATTACAAATAAAGTATATATAGGTTGTTAGGATAAAATAATAAATAATTTTTAATGGTAAGTTCAAACGGTACTTACTCTTTAATTAATATTATTAGTATATATATTATATACTATATAACTTATTACCTCCCTTACATATTAGTGTGGTATAAGGATATACTATATACGTTATATAATATCTATTTTGGTTTGTTAAGGTAAAAGT
>APFE030145762.1:0-34832 GCA_000404065.3 Pinus taeda | reverse complement strand
CTATTGTTAAGACCAAAATTAATTTTACTTCCTATAGATAGACTAGGGACTGCTATAAATAGGAAGGGACCCATAAATGCTATTTTTAGAACTTTCTATTTTTAGCACTTTCAGCTCTCACGCAATGTGGCCAATGACCTCACTGGCCAAACTGCTATTTTTAGACATGCTATTTTTAGCAGGTCTATTTTTAGCACGCTCTAAATTTAGCATTTCTTGTTGCACACTTTTCAACACACTTCATGCTGGTCATGTTTTGGGCACTTCGAGGTATGTCACGGGCAAGTGCAGGAGGTGTGACAAAACATTGTGTAACACTCCCCTTGGGTCCAAATAACTCCAAGCTGCATAAAACTGGATATTCAAATGTTGCTTAGGCTTGGGCAACTTGTAGTAAGAGTGTAAGTTATGCGGCTAGTAAGAGGCAAGTTGTTTCCCACTAACACTGTTGAGCACCATCTTCTTGGTGTTTAGACCCTGCAATATCCATTTGATTTCATCGACACAAGGTAACAGAGGATACCTACAAGCAACTTTTTGGAATCCCGATTTCTTGGCATTCTCATAAACTTCCCTATCTTGTAGATCCTCCAAGAAATCCTTTATGTTGAAGACATTTTTTATTGTCAGTCATGTAATAGTGGAATATTTATCAATAAAGCAATGAGTGTTTGACAAGATGGGCACTCTTATCAAAGAACTATCCATGACATCCTCAGTACTGCTTTTTATGACCTACTTTATGGTCTCGTCTTTGTAGTAGGAGGCATGGTGTTAGTGGATGATGAAAGACTGATGTGTTCTATATTTGCAATACCTGGTGAAATAGATGCACTCATGAAAATAGTAAGCTAGTTCCACAAAATATTAGCTAATCTATGAATCAATCACAAGCAAAAGACAACCACTAAGAGGGGTGATTATGTAATGATGGAGCATAAGGGAGGCAAAGTGACTCATTGGTCACTAGAAATGTGTATTGTGTAGTGAGAGATGGAGGATTACGTAGTTTGTGTGAGAAAGAGATGAGGATACTATGACTTATAACTGTACAATGCGCAGTTACTGGTGGAGAGAAGCTTCCTTGTTGGCTAGGAATGCATAGTGCACAGCTAGGGCCTAGGATTCTGTAGTTCACAATCATAGTGGGAAAGTGAATTCATCTGTTGACCAAAATTGCACAATGCGTAGTTGGAGAGGGAAGGAGGATATGGGAATTGTACAATTTTATCTAACAGAGGCAAGGCTCGAGATCAGTTGATTGAGGGGAGGAAAGATGTATATCAACTCGATATTTATCCAAACAAGCATTCACATAGAGAAGGAAAGATAATGAAAGTAAGAAGACAAGCGTCTGTTAATATACCCAACAGCAATGATTACTAACCGATGAAAAGACATGGAATGTGAAGCGACACTTGAAAGGAAGCATAAAAAACTGAAATGAAACTTGCAAAAGCTAATAATGGATAAAACGAAACTTGTTAAGTAAAAATCAGGCCAAAACAACACTTGTGAAAGTAAAAGTGACAAAACCAAAAGCAAAAGCAGCGAAAAGCGATAGTTAAGAAACTTACTCGAAAAAGCGGGGAAAATGAAACCAAAAGCTCCTTGTGATCACAATGATAAGTAGAGATCCAAATATGAGTGTGAGAATGAGCTATAGGTTCACTTGTTATATAGATGAGCACTCATGAAGTTAGGGTTAGGGTTTTAAGCGTGCATGCCTAAAATCAAGGAGTTAAACTCAGTAAATTGACACATGTAAGATAACAACTTGGAAAAAAGTGCCACACTGACATCTAGAAGTGTGGATAGGGTATCATTAGGAAGTGTGCACTTCTTATTTTAAAGGGATGTGCAATTATCTATCTCTGGGAATTGCGCAGTTGACTAGAAGAAAACATTACACAGTTGGTTGTCTCAGTGGCGTGCACAGTTCACTGCCACAAGCAAGTGTGCAGTTTGCTTCCACAATTGATTGCACAATTGCTTATCACAGGGGATTGCACATTTCACTCCGACAAGGAGTTTCATAGTCGAATGCCACAAGGAACTACACAGTCCCTTAGATCATGATCCATAAGTTGTCGTGGATATTCCACTGGACAGTTCATCACAACAAATCTGGTAATATTATACTAAAAATCTGAGATTCTACATTATTACAGTTTTATTTAATTTCTATATCTATAAAACTAACTCTAATTAGTGCATGTATGTAAAATTAAATCAATCATACAAGTAGATAACAACCAAATAATCTCTCACACACATAATACACAAGTTATTCTCTCTCGGAAGCCCTTTCAGGAGAAACCCAACTAGAAGGTGAGGTCGCTTCGCTCTCTTTCTCTGTATGCAAATATGGTTGTAGATATAAAGAAGTAATGTTTGTGGCCCGTGGGATGATATAGTGCACAGATCCTCTTTGTGTGCTCTAGTTCCTATCTCTCCTGGCTATCTTTACTCAACTATGAAACAAAATGCTCTCGAAAGAATGGAATGCCTCTTCCTCCTAGTGGCCTGGTTATAACACAGCCCGATAGCCTAGTAGTTGTTATGTTTGACTACATCAACTCTTAACTAGAGTTACAAAATAGACTCTTCTAGAGTATTTTACATCACAAACACGTGGCTAGACCATTTTCCATTAGTAATGGGGGTTGATGCAACATCCTTCCGAACTATAGGTGTGAAAATGAGAAGGTAAACTTCTGAGTGGAATAACTTTTTGCATACGGACTCCGATTCACATGATTCTGTGTCGTTGGAAAGCTTTGTGTGTGTAGAATAACATGAAAAGGTGCGTGCATAAGCAGAAAATTTTTACCCCAAAAAACCATCATTGATGCCTCAAAATGTTGTCTGAAGGTTTTAGACCTTGTTTCGCCAAACTGGGTCCCGCCAATAAAAATGGTCCCGTGAGCTGATTCCTCCACTTTTTCCACTCCAAATGCATCGAGATGGATGAAAAATAATATAATGATCCAATTCGTATCAAATCAAGGAATGCAATCAATGTCATCGAGGCATGCCTAAGCCTGCCTTCCCAAAATTTGAATTGTATATCTTTAGAAGTTGAATAGTTATTGTCAACAAGGGAATGCATATTTTATGATATCACAAGCTAGGCATGAAGATGTGAGAATTTGCGACACTTACAACTCCAAGAATAAAACTTGACACTTAGGAAAATAATACCACGTATGGCCTTGGTATCTTAAAATGACAGTTCACATGACCAAAGGAAGGCTCAAAAATCAAATCATGGGGGGAATTTTGGAGGGGCTTGTAGCAGCTACAAAAAGAACCTTGGAGTGTGGCATTTTTGTTGTCATTAACATGGTTCTGAAGGCATGTGGATGATCTCAAATTGACCATGAATTAGTTCCATATTTGCCTATAAAGTATGTATTCCTAGGTTTCTACATGTAGGGAAATCCTTATCCACCATCAAGGTATGTATCATCATGTGCAAGATGAAACTTACGCACTACAGGTGAAATTTTGATGAGTTTTTAGTGCCCTATCCTGCTTTGTCCTCCTTTGTAACATCCTTGGATTCAATGGCCATTGAGAAACATTTAGGCTCCCTCCTTTATCTCAACCAAATGACTCAATTGGACAATTATGTTAGCAAGAGTGTTCCAAGTTACATAAATAAAAGGAGTTTTTAAGGTAGTGTAATGCATATCTCTTTTATGAACAGTGGAAACAATGTCTTGTAGTCATCATTTGCTTAGAAACAAAGCACAAAATTTTGATTTATCTCTTCTTATCTAGAACTTTTTCGTAATCCTTCTACTACATTTTTAAGTACAGATTTCGCTAATATATTAACTACCATATTGTGTAGGAATTTGTTTTATCAAACTCATTATATCATTTGATTTTCTATTTAACTTTTCACATTATTTTTCATTATTGATAACATTATGTTTTGTTTCTTAATTTTATTTTTTAGATTACTAGGAAATGATTATATGTATATAAATAATATGTATAGAAATAGATATTATTATTTTTTTACCATCCAAATTAAATATAATTAAAAGATTAGATTCATATATACAAATTGTATTTATTTATTAATTATATATATATATATATATATATATATAATATATATATATATATATATAATATATATATATATATATATATATTATATATAATATATAATATTATTATTTTATTTTTAAATGAAATTTCAAATATATTCCTTATGTATTCATGCACATATGAAACCATAAGGCTAAAAAAATAAAGCCATACTAAATAAGGGTTTGTCATGGGTGAGAAACTTCTGCCAAAAATTGTAAGAAAAACATAAAACCATATGCCAAGATTGGTTCTTTTAAAATCGAAAAAATATTTGTCTTTTTTAGAGACCAACCATGATTGAATTCTTCAATTATTAGCTTATTACAATCCAAAAGCAAGGCATTTCTGGATAAAATATTAGTTGTATAATCATGTCTCTTAGGATATGTGTGAAGCATATTTGATGAAATTGATTCAGTAAAAGTTCAAATTTTGAGCAATTTATAGAATACTCAAATTAGTCACCTGAATATGATTGTTCATCCATTGTATACATTATTCCAAATTTCCAAAGACTTACAGATAAAATATATTGTTATCCATTTCACATTTTAGGAGGGTAAATAATGTATTGAATTTGCCTATATTATTGGTTCCTACCCCAAATTGGTCTTGTTAATGAGGAAGCGCATCTATGATAAATGCAAAACAAAACCGAAATGACAGATGTGATCATGTCCTTGACTGTACCATCAAAGTACCCCCACGAAGTAGCAATGTTAAAGGATGTCATAGACACCAATATAGCCTTTTTACCATGGATTATTTGGTTTATACAAAGCAATAAGAGCCAAAAACCATTGAGAGATTTTAAAGGCAAGAGAAAGTTTATCCTAAAATAAGCTCACATTTTGAGCTAGCCATATTCCCCAAGCAACTAAAACAGGAAGCGCTGGTATTGCTTCTACTGACTAATAAAAAATTCCAAAAACATGAAACCATATAATTGTTGTCCCATAAATGATGAATATGCAACTAAGTCTCAATTTCACTCCAAACCAGACAATTGAAAGGGAGCTCTATAAATGGATAGGAAATATTTTCATTTCCAGATTTGCATAAATAGAACATTACCAAACCAATCTTGTTTGTTAATTGCAATCTACCTTACGTCAAAATATTGCCTCTAAGCGCGACCCTAAAGAAAACAATACCTTTTGGTGGACCTTTAATCTTCCAAGTCTCATTATACCACCATTGAGTTTATATAGTAACCTCATTTTGAATAGCCAAGTGACCCAATTTAGCCTAATAAATCCTACCTTAAAGAATTTAAGGACCACATGAGCTCGTCCTCGTTGTTTTTTAAATGGAGATGGGCATACAAATTATTCCCAGTAGATATGCAATATTTTTTCCATATTCAAACTATTTGCATGTAACCACCCCTCACTCCATATCAATGAATGAGTTGCATCCTTGATGATATTAGGGTGCAAAAACTGATTTCCTCAAGATGGGAACTGCAGCCCTCGGGGAAGAAGACTTTTTCACCATAGCCTATGATGGCATCTATGTTTATCCTTACTTTTAATCCCATGCCCACTCGCCATGCAAGAAACTAGTCAATAATTAGAAAAGTTAAAGTGATGGCCCTCCATTGGTTAGACACGTTGTGAGTAGACTTTTGAAGTTTATGTATTCAATCCATGATCGATTCATGACATACATATTTGTCAACAAAAATTATCCTCCATAAACTATCCCTAATCAAAAAAACCCACAATTATTTTACCACCAAGTCTTTCCTAAACAATACCACATCCTTTAGGGCCCAACCATCTAGTCCCTTGGGCCATAACAATTTCTTCTATTTAACCCGGTGGGAGCCCATGAACTTGGTACTAACTTTCCATAGGTAGTTAAAGCATATATTTTTTGTATCCTATTGTGAACTCCTTTTGGAATAAGAGCAATAATATTTCAATAAATCGGAATAATGTTTATCATTGATTTAATGTGGACTAGCTTACCTCCCTAAGATATCCACCTATTACATCAAAAGTTGATTTTCTTCTCAATTTGAGAGAATAATCACTTCAAGTCAACCATCCCATAATTAATTGGTTTTAGATTATAGCCAAGATATACTAAACCATCCTTCAAATTTAAAGTAGTAGAATTGAAAATGTTTGACAAAAAAGTTTCATATCATTTTTTACTTTAGGAAAATAAAGTGTAGAGTTATTTGAATTTACAATCATTATAGTAGCATCACAAAAAAGATCCTAGATTTCCTTATATTACTTTCCCTTTACTTCCATATAACAATAGAAAATGAGCACAACATCCACAAATAGTATATGATTGAGATGCTCAAGTTGACCTGTGTAACCCTTGGATCTTATTTACTATTCTCTCCTACATTATCGCCCTACTAAGACCGTCCACTACAAGTAAGAGTATTTATGGAGAGAGTTGATACCCTTGTCTTAACCCTCAACCTAGATTTTAAAAGGAGAGGTTTAACCATTAATAAGCACCATATATGAGACCAAAGTAACACATGCATAATCCATTTAACTATGGAAAGTTAAAACCCGATGTGTTATAGTAAAAATTGAAGATAAAGCCAAGATGCGCGGTCATATTCTTTGGGAAAATTAAGTTTATTTACTGAAACATAACACCTAAATGTCCTTATAAAATGGAGACCTTCTTGTTCTGAGTCAATCACCTTATGGATTACTTTTCATTTGAGAAAGCGAAACTATTCCAAAGTAATAATATTGGGAAAAACTAGCTTTAGTTTAGAAGCAAAAACTTTATAGATGATTTTGTATAGACCATTACATAGAGAAATAAGCTTGAAGTTATCAAAATTAAATGGGTAATTGACTTTTGGAATGATTGCAATATGAGTTGAATTAAATCTTCCTGACATTTTTCCAAATAAATGGATCTCATCCACCACCCACATTAGGTCATCATCCAATATGTTAAAAAAAATCCTAGAAAAAAAATACTTGTTTGGCCATCTAGCCCAATGTTGTTATCTTTTTCAAAATATCATATGCCCATGAGAGGTTCCTCATTGGACACCAAATATAAAGACCTAAATTATCCTCGTTCTCCACCAATATCACGATGTAAGAAATAAACTTGAGAAATGTCACCATTTTGGATGGATTCAAATCGTTAAATACAGAATTAAAGTGTTTGACTATCAAAGAAGCTAGACCTTGGAAGACTTTTACCTTATTATCCTAGTTATTTTCCAACTCCTAAATGGTGTTGTAACTTTTTTAGTGTTTTGCAAAATTTTGAAAATACTTTGTATTTTGGTCTCCAACTTCCATCCATAAAGCTCGTCTCTTAAGGCACCATTGTATTTCCTACCCTATTAACAATTTTGCTCGAAGAACCTCCAAGTTGTGGCACCTGTCCAATTCCAATTAGGCCACAAGACCAAAGAACCTCCAGGCTAAGCTTGGTGTCTCTTAGATCCTAATATTTTTTCTTTCATCTATGCACACTTCAACTTGTTCCTTAATCCCTTGTAGAGCATAAGAAAATTGAATAGAAGCTAGATCACCACAATATCTTTGAAATTGTTGATAGATTTAATGTATCAAATTACAAAAGTCGTCCTCATTTGACCATGAATGATTATACTTAAATGGTGCACCTGGTTGTTGGTCCTCATTCCCTAACACCAAAAAAATGGGAAATGGCTTAAGAAGCACACTTTCCCAACCCAAGACAAATAGAGTTCGATTTTTATAATAGCAAATGATGTGTAAGGAACCTATCAAGTCTTTTGGAAACACCATTAGAACCAACCTCATTATTGCACCAAGTTGGATGAAGTTGTATTGGCATAATGTTGGCCCATCTTATCAACTCAAAATTGTTAATGAAAAAATCACCTAGTGTTATACTCTTGACCTGTAAGAAATCTAGAATACCAAAAATATGAAGAAATATAGCCCAAAACATAGAATTACCACAAGAAATGAGACAAATTGCAAGATATTTTATTATTCAAAAGCAGATTACAATGTTCATGTGCTTTTTCGAAGGGGAAACCTCCAACAGAGCAAAGCTCAATTACAATAAGACTCGATGGTCTTTCCCTTACTAACTAAGACTATCTATAGCTTAATGGAATCCAAAACCCTAACTACTAGTCATCCCTTGCATAACATGAGTTAACCACTGTATTTATAAACTATGGCCCATTTACAACTAATTGTGGTCCCTTTTCTATAATGCTAGTCAACCACTTACAATTATTATTAATGCGGGCTTTATTGACTCTTTAACTAACTATGACTTTGACTCAGGCCCCTGGGCTTATAAATAAAGGGGTTAGGGTTGGACCCTAACATGCCCTCCCTTATCAAAAGTAGCTTTGTCCTCAAGGTTGAAGCTGCAGAAACTACTAAAGAATAGTGGTTGGTTCCTAGGTTGCATCTTAAGAGGTGTCTTTACACTTGATGAGGACTTCCTTGATCATGCAGCCATGAAGATGTCTTTCATGAGTATTGAGGACCTGTTCTGGTTAGAGCCAAAGTAAGCCTTCCTCATCCAATTCTCGTAGAATAGTTTGAACCCTACAAATGTTCCCTACCACTTTCTTGAGGCACGATACATGGAAGACCGAATGGATCTTTTAAGTAGGTGGCAAGGACAGTTTGTAAGTGACTACTCCTATGCGCTAAAGTATCTGATAAGGCCCATAGAATTTTGGTGCTAGTTTCTGGTAGCCCTTTTCTTTGAGTGATGTTTGCTTATATGGTTGAAGTTTTAGGATTACATTATACCCTTCTTGAAATGAGTGCTCAGAACGATGTTGGTCATCTTGTTGCTTCATTATATTTTTAGATTGATGTAGATTATATTTGAGATGAGTGATCATGGTGACACAGTTTTGTAGGAGATGATCAAATGCCTGTACTTTAGAACATCCAGGGATATAAGAAACTGGTGAAGGTGGGAGTTGGTCATACACTTCCTCATATGGCATCAACTTGGCACTTCATGATAGTTAGTATTATACCACCATTCAACAAAAGGTATCCATTGTACCCATTGATGTTGCTTGTCTGAAGTGAAGCACCTCATATATGTCTTCAAATATTTGTCGACCGCTTCTATTTGACCATCAGTTGGGGATGTTAGGCAGCACTTAGTTGGAGTGGCATGCCTTATAGCTTGAAAATTTCTTGCCAAAATTTTCTCGTGAAAGTGAGGTCTCGATCAAATATAATGGAAGTCGGCATGCCATGCAGTTTGAAGATTTGGTCCAAGAAAACTTGAGCCACCAAAGTTGGGGTAAATGGGTGTGGTAGAGCACAAAAATGAGCATATTTGGAAAGTCTATCAACAACCACCATAATGATTTATTTATTTCCTGACTTTGGGATACCAATGATGAAATCCATGGAAACATTCGTCCATACAGAAGCAGGGAGTGGTAATGGTTGTAAGGTTCCCGGTATCTTGACTATTTCCCCTTTGTTTCGTAGGCACACATCACATTAAGCTACAAAAGTAAGAATGTCATTCTTCATGCCAGTCCAAAAGAAAGAACGACATGCTCATGCATAATTTTTCTTAAAGCCTGAATGTCTTGCAATCAGAGATGAGTGCAACTTGTCCAATATGTGGGTTTTCAGGGTCGAGGTCGGGGATAACACTACTTGATCCTTGTAGCAAAGAATCTCATCCTTCCAAGAGTAGTTTGTTGAGGAATTAGGATCTTCCCTCATGTTATTAATGAGTTGGGACATAGAGGGGTGGGAGAACCATTCATTGGGGCCTCTTCAATCCAATCTGGTATGGGTAGAGAGAGTGATAGAAGGGTTCTCTCATCCTCAAATTGGCATGATAAGGCATCAGTCACTACATTGTCACACCCCTTCTTGTAAATTATCTCATAATCATATCCCAGCATTTTGGCAAGCCATTTATTTTGCTATAGTAGTTTGTTGAGGAATTAGGATCTTCCCTCATGTTATTAATGAGTTGGGACATAGAGGGGTGGGAGAACCATTCATTGGGGCCTCTTCAATCCAATATGGTATGGGTAGAGAGAGTGATAGAAGGGTTCTCTCATCCTCAAATTGGCATGATAAGGCATCAGTCACTACATTGTCACACCCCTTCTTGTAAATTATCTCATAATCATATCCTAGCATTTTGGCAAGCCATTTATTTTGTTGGGGCGATGATAGATGCTGCTCTAGAAAATATTCTTGGCTACGATAGTCTGTGCAGACTTGGAAACGTCACCCCAATAAGTATGGTCACCACATGTATACTGCATGTAAGATTACCATCATTTCTTTCTCATAAGTAGATTGACCTAGATGTTTTACACTAGGTTGTTGACTAGTGAAAACTAATCGTCTACCTTCTTGCATTAATACGGTGCCAATATCTGTACCTGAAGCATCACATTCAATTACAAAATATTTGGTGAAGTTGGGTAAGGCCAATACTGGAGTGGAGCACATGGCATGTTTGAAAACTAAGAAGCCCTGATGAGTTGTGCCAGTCCAAAGAAATGATTTTTTCTTGTGAATATTAGTGAGGGATCTGGAAATGCATCCATAATTGTGGACAAATTTGCAATAGTAACCAGTGAGACCCAAGAATCCCCTCAAATTCTTCAAATTTTTTGGTTGGGGCCAATCTTGCATTGCTTGAATTTTTTTTGGATCAACCCTCACTCCTTCACGATCCACAATGTGTCCCAGATACTCTACTTCTTCCACACCAAAGGAGCACTTGGACAATTTGACAAATAATTTCTACTCTTCGAGCACTTGCAATATCTGGTCTACATGTTGAAGATGTTTGTCCCAGGTTATGTTGTAGATGAGAATGTCATTGAAGAAGACCAAGACAAATTTTCTGAGATAAGGTTTTAGAAGGTGGTTCATGAGGCTTTGAAAAGTGTATGGAGCATTATAGAGACCAAATGGCATGACAAGGAATTCATAATGGCCTTCACGAGTTTGGAAGGTTGTCTTGGGAATGTCTACTTCCTTCATGCATATTTGGTGATAGCCCGAGCAGAGATCTAGCTTGGTAAAAAAATTAGCCCCATGCAATTCATAAGGCAGATCATCAACGACTGGAACAGGAAATTTTTCTATGATAATGAGCTTGTTAAGGGCCCGAAAGTCTGGACACATGCACCATTCTCCATCTTTCTTTAGAACCATGACCACTAGAGATGAATAAGGGCTAATGTTGGGAAAGATAACACTGGCTTCGACAAGTTCCTTGATTATTTTTTAAATTTCGTTCTTTTGGGCAAAAGGATATCGATATGAGCGGACATTAGGAAGTTGGGCACCTGGGACTAAAGGGATGATATGATCATGTTCACCCGTAGAGGGTGGAAGCTCTTTACGTGGAAATTCCTTGTATATTCAAATTGTAGATTGTAATATGCCAAAACAATTGACTTGAATCTACTCTACTCATCAGCGAAAACAATAAATGATCAATGAAATCACAAAGCATAAAAGAGAAAGAATTAAATCACACATAACACAATAATTCTCTGGGGAAAGCCATAGCTAAAAACCCTTGTTATCTATATATTGCATTAATCAGACAATTTGAAAAGATTACAATGCTTTTCTCAAGCCCGAGAAAACTATGCACTATCACAATCTATCTCACTACTTCACAAACAAGCTCCAACCAATCTTAGCCAAATTTGTTGCCTACCAAGCTCCTATTTCCTTGCACAGATTCAGAGGATCCCATATTTAATTGGGAAATTCCTCATCCATAAATGCGCAATCCATCATAGGCCTTACTCTCATTGCATGCACCACTTGTACAATTTGGATGATTATACAATTGATAGTACGTTATCCCTAAACTCTAATCTCAACTGGGTATTTCTCTTATCTGATATGCAAGAGTTAATTATGAGTGAATCTTCATGTTACTGGTTGAGCAGTGTTGGTTACACCCCACTACCGCAAGTTACACCCCACTACTGGATCTCCCACTAATTCCTCCATTTGTTGTAACTAGTTTAACTAAATCTAACTCAATTAGTTTAACTAAATCTAACTCAATTAAACTGAATTAAATAATTACATCTCAAAAGAACTCAACCTGGGCCCCTAAAATTTAGGAACCAATCTAAATGACTCTAGATATCCTCCCAACTCTAATTAATTGAGCCAACTAAGCCAACTTAACTTAGTTAACTATTACAAGTTGCTATGAGAATTAGAATTACAATTTAATTCCTAATTAATTCAAGGACAAAATTAAATTAGGATATTCTTGTCGCTATTTTCAACACTCCCTCTTAACAAGAAAGGGATTATCTACTACCCTAATCTTGCCTCTGTGAAACTCAAATTTGCATCTTGACAATGGCTTTGTCAAAATATTTGCATCTTTCTCCTCTGTAGGAATGTATTGGAGCAACATGATTCTCCTCTACACACAATCAAGTAGATGGTGAAACTAGATGTCGATATGCTTGGATCGACCATGAAAAAATAGATTCTCAGAGATTTTGATACAACTCTGATTGTCATAGTAAATCACTATAGGATCCATCTTCTAACCAAATAACCCAACAAGGATCTTCCTCATCTAGATAGCATCACAAGTTGCTTGACTAGCAGCCATGTACTCTGCTTCTGCTAAACTGAGTGCAACTGATATCTACTTCCTACTGTACCAAGAAACTATCATTGACCCAATATTGAAGATTCCCCCTAATGTGTTAATTTTTTCAAATGGACTCCCTACCCAATTTGCATTTGTGAAGCCTTGAAGCTTCACTCCCTCTATCTGCCTGTACCAAAGACCAAACTAAGTGGCACCTTTGAGGTATCTCAACACATGTTTATCTGCCTTCCAATAAATTTTGGTTGGCTTAACCATGGCTTGACTAAGCTAGTTAACTGAAAAACACATGTCTAGTCGTGTGTTCACCAAATACATAAATGAACCTACAAGTTGTTGATAAATAGTAGCATCCACTACTTCTCCTAAAGTAGCATCTTCTTTCTTCTAGTTACCTACTAGAGGAGTCTCCATAGGTTTGTTGCTCTCCATGTGGAACTTCTTCAGTATCTCGTTGGCATACTTTCCCTGAGAGACAAACAATTCCTCATCTCCTTGCCATACTTCCATACCAAGAAAGTAATGCATGAGCCCCAAGTCCTTCATCTCAAATTCTCTTTCAAGATCCTCTTTGCAAGATTGTATTAGCTTCTCATCACCTGTTAGAATCAAATCATCAACATATAATACTATAGTCAACAACTTACCTTCAACCACAATATGTTAAAGGTATGCATCTACTTCACTTTTGGTGAAGCCCAAGCCGGTAAAATAGCTGTCAATTTTGGTGTACCAAGCACGGGGTGATTATTTTAGTCCATACAATGCTCACTTGGATCTGTACACATGTGACTCTCTATTGAAGGTTTCAAATCCTTCTAGATGTTCAATATACAACTCTTCCTCAATCATACCATTGAGGGATGTTATCTTCACATATGTATGATGTATCTTCCATCCCATATGTGCTGACACTCCTAGAATAGATCTTATTGATGAGTACCTTGCTACAGGAGCAGAGGTCTCATCATAATCAATTACCTCCATCTAAGAGAACCCTTTAGCCACAAATATGGCCTTGTGTTTCTCCACACTCCCATATGTTGCTTGCTTTACCTTTTAAATACATTTGGAACCTGCCACTGACTTGTTTTTTGGTCTTGGGACCACTCCCCAACATTGTCTCTGATAATGGAGTCATACTCCTCAACCATGGCATCAACCCATATTGGTTTTTTCACTGCTTCCTCGAATGAGGATGGCTCAACATCTACACTCTCGATCATCAGAGCCATGTAGCCAATATACCGATCCAGTGACCTCCTTTGCCTACGTTGTGATGTGGATGCTCCCACATTCTCTCTAGCATCACGCATTAATATGCCAACCTCCTTGGTTCACTTCCTTCCATCTCTCAAAGTCTCTGCAAGAGTGGGTGCTTCCACTCTCTACTCCTCTGCATGTGGTTGCTCCACATCATCTTGAAGTTCATCCTTTGGAGCTAAAAGCTCCTCATCTACATGTATTTGAAGCTCCCTCTCAATGGAACATCTCATGGCCTTCTCTTCATCGAACTTCACATCTCTACAAACCACTGTCATCCTATTGGATGGAAGGTACACCTGATATTTGTGACGTGTATCAGTGTACCCCACAAATATGCCCAACTCAGCTGTTGGCTCTAACTTTTTCTATGCATCCTTGGTAACATGACAGTAGACTAATGAACCAAAGATCTTGAAGTGTTCCATGTCTAGTTTCTTACCTGAAAAAGCTTCTTCTAGTGTAGTCATCCCGAGAATTCGATGAGGGCTTATGTTCTGAAAATAAACAATTAAGTTGCATGCTTCAACCCACAAGTAGAAAGGTATTCCCTCATCATGTAACATCACTCGTGCTGCTCCCACAATACTTTTACTCTTCCTTTCAGCCACCTGCATTCTAATGTGGGTTATGAGGAGTTATTAACTCCCATCGAATTCCTTCTGATGCACAAAATTTCTTGAGTTCATTTGACACATATTCTCCACTGTTATCACTTCTAAGAACTTTAACTTTCCTACTAGTATCTTTCTCTACAAGTGCTTTAAATTCACAAAATTTAGTGAACGTCTAATATTTCTTCTACATGAAGAAAATCCAACACTTACGAGAAAAATCATCAACAAATATTACATAATACTTATGCTTGTTCGTGGAGGTTGTCAACAAGGGTCCACACATGTCTGAGTGAAATCAATTAAGGATCACTTATGCTCGACTATATTTATCAAGAAAGGAAGCTTTGGTGTACTTCCCCAATGTACACCATTTGCATGTGTCTCTTAGCTCTATTGTACCCTTGGGAAGTTGTAAAAATTTGATGCATGATCTTCAAATCTCTGTGGGGCAAGTGACCCAATATTCTATGCCACAACTCACTGAGATCTTGGCTCTGCACCTTCTCTGCCTTTGTGCTCAAGGTAGTGCAATCTTGTACATCCAATTTGTAGAAGTTCTTCACCCAAACCCTAATCCTCTTCACCTATCCCGAGGCTATGTGAAGAAGGAAATACTTTCCCTTACTAAATATCACATCATAGCCACAGTCCTCCAAGATGGAAATTGAAACCAATTTCTTCTTCAAACCTAGAACACACATGACATCTTTTAATGTGAGAGGAGTACAAGACTCCCTCTGAAAGGTAACAGTACTAATTTCGGTCAAGCTATACCTCCCATCATCTCTTATCTCGATGTGCATCTAAAGGTCCTTCTCCTCCAAGTCACTTAATAAATCTTTGTTGTTGTTCATATGGAATGAGGCTTCACTATCTAGGTCCCACACACTACCCATCACCAATGTCACCATGCAAGTGATGAGGGTGAAATACAATTCGAATTGTGAAGCAAGAGCTTCACCTACCACTGCTCCTAAGGGCTTCTTACCGGCCTTGTGCAAACACTTTGTGGCATAGTGTCCCAGCTCATGAAAGTGAAAGCATTTAATCTTCAAAATGTCCTTCTTATTTCCGTCGTGGCTAGAATATTATTTGGAATGGGATGACTTCCGCTTCCATTTCTTCACCTTTCTATCTAAGGCACAATTCTCCTCATCATCATGCTTGGATGAGTATCCATATTTTGTGTTCCATAAGATCTCTTCTTGTACCAAGTCGGACAACAATCATTCCCAACCAGGTAGCTTATCCCCCCATTAATTGAGTCATGGTAGTTATGCCATCTCTTGGGAAATCCTATAAGTTTTAATCTCACCAGATCGTCTTCAACAACTATAACACTGATACTTCCAAGCTCGTCCCGACAATGGGTGAACTTGGTCAAGTACTTCGGTATTATATCACCCTTCTCCATCTTGATCTTTATGAGATTATCCTTTAGTTCCAACTTCATGTGGTCACTATTGTTTTGAAATAGGTTCATCAAGTCCTTCCACATTGCAAATGGAGTTTCCATACCATGGAGGTTCGAGACAATATGATCTCGAACTCCTTCTAGGATAATCCTTCTCACCTTTTCCACGCACTTTGTCCACTTTGTCAGATCTTAAGCATCAGTTGTTGGAGGCTTATGAATATCATTTTCCATGAATTCCTTAAGCCCATTATCTTCCAACACTGCCTCCATCCTATCCTTCTACACAATATGGTTCGAACTTCCCTAGAGGACATGTTCGAGCTTCAATCTGTAGAATGACATCGTTGGTTCTGAAGTATGATGCTGCAAATTTGATTTTTTCTACAAAAGAAAAACTCATATTCTCCTCTTCTATAGTGATTTCAACTCTAATACCATGCAGAAATTCCTTGTAGATTCAAACCGCATATTGTAATATGATAAATCAATTGACTTGAATCTACTCTTCTCGTTAGCAGAAAGAATAAACGAGCGATGAAATCACGAAGCATAAAAGAGAAAGAATTCAATCACACATAACACAATAATTTTTTGGGGAAAGCCACAGCGAAAAACCCCTACTATATGTATATTGCATTAATCAGAAAATTTGAGAAGATTACAATGCTTTTCTCAAGCTCGAGCAAACTCTGCACTATCACAATCTATCTCACCACTTCACAAACAAGCTCCAGCCAATGCTTAGCCAAACTTTCTACCTTCCAAGCTCTTATTTCCTTACACAAATTCCTAGGGAATTAACCCATATTTAATTGGGAAATTCCTCATCCTTAACTGTGCAATCCATCATCGGCCTTCCTTTGACTGCATGCATCACCTGTACAATTCGGATGATTATACAACTGATAATACATTGTCCCTGAACTCTAATTTCTAATGGGTCTTTCTTTGATCTGACATGCATGAGTTAATTATGAGTGAATCTTCAATTTACTGGTTGACAAGTGTTGGTTACACGCCACTACTGGATCTCCCACTAATTCCTCCATCAATTGGAATTAGTTTAATTAAATTTAATTCAGTTAAATTGAATTAAATAATTACATCTCAAAAGAACTCAACCTGGGAAACTAAAATTTAGGAACTACTCTACATGACTCTAGATAGACTCCCAACTTGAATTAACTGAGCCAACTATGTCAAATTAGCTTTGTTAACTATTAAAAGTTGCTATGAGAATTAGAATTACAATTTAATTCAAGGACAAAATTAAATTAGGATTTTCTTGTTGTTATTTTCAACACTTTAGTTTTGTCAAAGACCTGTTGGTGGCGATCTAATACCTGTTGCGTCTCAAGACGAATATGAGGAGTAGAGGATTCAATGACCTGGATGGCATTAAATTGTGTGACTTCTCCATGATGGCCCTTTTCTAAAAGCTTCTCCATTAGATGTGAGTTGATGGTAGTAGGAGCACCTGCTTGGAGTCCCTCAATGTATGAATGTGGTCGTTATGCTTAAATCTCATATATAACTCCTGGAAATCCACTTGGATAGGGCCTAGTGTGCGAAGCCATTCAACACCAAGGACAATGTCGCAACCACCCATTTGAATGGAAAACATGTGGGTCTTTAGGTGGTAGTCTCCCATCTGATGCTTAATATTTTCACAACGACCTTCACATTTCATGGTCCCCCCATTAGCGGTAAGGACTTGGAAATTAGATATCGCTTGTACAAAGCAATGAAAGCTTCTACGACTCTCTTATGGGTAAATTTATGAGTGTTGCCACTATCAATCAATACCACTACTAGCTGGTGTTTAATAAAGCCTCGGATTTTGAGAGTCTGAGGTGAAGAAATTTCAACCAAGGCATGTAGTGATATAACCAACTCATTTGGCATAACTATGAGATCATTGTCTGGGTCGGTTTGGGTTTCACCTACTTCTTCCTAACGCACCTCAGGGATAGAGCTTCATTTGTTGAGTTGTTATCAGTAGCATCAATTTGAAAGAATTTTGGTTCCTTTCATTTATGTACGGGGGAGTACTTATCATCACAATAGTAGCACAGTCCTTGTTTCCTTTTTTCAGCCATTTATGTTAGCAACACCTTTTGAACCTTAAGTGTTTGGGTGGGATCTGGATCCTAGGTGGGATGTGCCTTGGAAACGAAATTTTTGATGATTGGACTGGGCAATTAAGGCAACTTCCACATCTAAGGCCTTGCATCATGCATCCAACCAAGTAGCTAGGTGATGCATTTGGACATGGGCTTGGATGGCTTCCTTTAGGCCACTGATGAAATATTCCAAGTAAAAGTCATATCCTAAGTCGTTAGTTCTGATGGCCAATTGTTCAGAGGTCGCAATGTAGTCCTTTACTATACTAGTTTGCGAGAGATTAGTGATATGGCCCAAAAAAATAGATTCCCAATCAAAGCGATCACATATGGCTTTTCAGAACATGTTCCAAGTTGCTCTCCCTCAATAACATTTTTGATGCCACTGCCACCACTTCCATCTCTCTTGGTCCAAGTAAAGGGATCCCACATGTAGTTTAGTTCCATCTTCATAGATATCATTAAGGAAGAAATATTGTTCCATTTTTGCTACCCATATTGCAGGGTCAGAGCCATCATATTTATACATGTCCGACTTGGGTGTCTAGTGTCTCAAAGAGTGGTGAATTCCATGTAAGTGAATGTGATGGTTGGATTCTCCTTTTAAGTGTGCATCAACACTAGGATCCTCCCTATGATATGGATTTATAACCTCTGCTAGTTGTGAGATCTGGGCAGAAATTTTCTCCTCAAACTCCTCGAATCTTTTCTCAAGTTTGTCGACTTTCTTGACTGCCCTTTCCACAGCCATAACTTGAGATTTGGTACCGAGCATATACCAGCCCTACTAAATGTTTTTAGCTTACTTAAGAATATTATGCTTCAAAATAGGTCAAGCTCGAGATTCTAGTTGAGTGGCTCACTTGAAGTCGAGTCGAGAAAAAATTTGGGACTGCTAGAAAATTCGAGGCTTACAAGTGAATGGTACCATTGCGACCAACTCATCGCCTTGAAGCTTATGGGCTACCTCTATTGCAATCATCCTGAGATGGCCTCCAAAAGGGTTTTTAATCCCAGCTGATTAATACTACAGTGGTTAAATTCCAGAAAGCATCACACTGCCAAATACCCTGTGAAAATTGGGCTTGGATTATAGTAAGAGAAACCCCAAGATCTTGGTAATGAAGAATGTGTTGCGACAATATGACTTGGACCTTGGCGTCCAAAACCCTCACTGCAAAAAGAGTTTGATCTACGTTGTAAAAAAACCAACTAAATTTGATTTATATGGTAGCAGTAGAACCTGAACTATTGGATCTGATTTGGTCAACGATAGTTGAACCCCAACAACTGGATTTGCTATGGAAGACAAGGTAGAGGGTCTTCTTCAGATAGTAGAGGGAACAATGGTCATAGAGCAGTGTCAGGTGCTATAAATCACAATATATGCAGGGGTCCAACAATAGTACTTGGCTCAATATTTTAGGGCGCTAACTAAGGAGGATCGACCTTAGCCTTAGCCATACTACCCAACTACCCTATTGTACGTGTGAATAATCTCCCCGAGTGTTTTCCTCCGTGTACTGTAGCAGCATGATGGTCGATGGATTATCTAGGGTTAGGTTTTAGGATATCCTAGGGGGCTTTTGATATACCCAAGGGTACGTGGAAGTGCATTCCGTGCACGGTTTTATCTAGCGCACTACTACTCGAAGGGGTGTCCACGGGTATTAAAAGGGAGTCCAACAAGTGTGACCACCTCTTGTAGTTCTTATGTGCATGCCTCCCTAAATCTGCAATTTTATGCGTTCAACGATAGCTCCTGTGGTTTAAAGACGTTGGAACATGTCTCTAGCATAATATATATAGCCCTGGAAAGTGCTCTAATACCACTTGTTATACTCTTGACCTGCAAGAAATTGTTATGCAACCAACTCATAAAATATAAGAAAGAGATAGGTCAACGACTTAAAACATAGCCTCTTAGAGGGGGCAATCTCCTTTACATTACACAAATGAACAATTCTTAGATGATAGAAATGACAAGACCTCCTTTCTATATATAGGAGTCTAAGGGGTCACAATACAATCAGAGTCGATATAACAATAATAATGTAAGGGCACAACAATAAAAATAGTGGGCTTCTAGGCGGCACAATAATAACAATATGGGGACAACATGGGCACAACAATAACAATAAGGGGTACAATGACAATAATAATAAGGGAATACACTAGTATTATAGGGACCTAACAAAAATCCAAAATACCAAAAATACAGTGAAATATAGCCCAAAACACATAATTACCACAAGAAATGAGACAAACTGCAAGATATTTTATTATTCATAAGAAAATTACAATTTTCACTTGCCTCTTCGAGGGGGCAACCTCCAACAGAGCAGATCTGAATTACAATAAGATTCAATGATCTTTCCATTACTAACCAAGACTATTTATACCTTAATGACATCCAAAACCCTAAATACTATTTGTCCCTTGAATAATACGGTTTAACCACTTTATTTATTAGTTATGGCATGTTTACAACTAATTGTGGTCCCTTTTCTATAATGTGGTTCAACTACTCACAATTATTATTAATGCAGGCTTTATTGACTCTTTAACTGTTAGGTCCCTATACTACTAGTGTAACCCCTTATTGTTATTAGTACAACCCTCTTGTTATATTTTTCTGCCCATGTAGTCCCCATATTGTTATTATTGTGCCCCATAGAAGCCCACCATTGTTATTATTATGCCCTTACATTATTATTGTTATGTCGGCTCTGATTATATTATGACCCCTTAGACTCCTATATATAGAAAGGAGGTCTTGTCATTTGTATCATCCAAGAATTGTTCATTTGTTTAATCTAAAGGAGGTTTCCCCCTCGAACAAGCTTATTTTGAAGGTGTTTATCTATCTTTTCTATCTTTTGTGAGTTGGTTTCATAACATTTGGTATCAGAGCTTTGGATTCTAGGGTTTCGCTACTCCAAATAGGTCATCGTGGAATTTTCTCTATAACTTTTTCGCTATGAAGTTTCAGAAGCTAAAACAAAAACCCATTTGAGCTGAAATCATTTTAAACCTCGAATCCAAATTTCAGATCTTCTCACACTATATTTTCGGACATATGATTTGAGGAAGTTAGGGTTGTTGAAAACTCCACAATTCCATCTCAAACAAGTCATCGTGTAATTTTCGCTATAATTGTTTTTTTGTGAAGGTTTAGACTATAAAATTAAAACCCATTTGAGCCACAAATTTAATGAAGCTTGGACCTGAATTTTAGATCTTGTTTCACTGTACTTTTGGAGATATAATCCAATACATTTAGGGTTTCTACAATCTCTTGAATTACATCCTAAACAGGTGACCTTGGGAAAATCGTCATAACTTTCTCTCTGAGCATCAGATTGAAATTTCGTAAGAAGTTGCAGAAAGATGACAGACTGTAGTTTTCTATGTATCAGTTTCAGGTCCTATGGTTGAAACAGTCACACATGGAACTTCGTACAAGTTTTCTCTATTGAACTAGTCTATAATCAGGTCATAGCGGGAGATTTGACATAACTCTTCCTTGCAGAATCCAATCTTGATCAGACTTGCGAAGTTAGAAAGAGGAGTCAGAGGGATACTGCAAGATGTAATTTTAGAGCTTGGAGATCTGAAATCACAGAGTTACAATTGTTTCAAGATCGAGCTCCTAAAATCAAGAAAAGGCGATATGAGGAAGTTTGATTGCAAGGATTCGGTAAATTAGATACTATAGATGGAGCAATATTTTGATCTACATGAGGTACAATTGTTACAAAAGGTACGTATTGCATCTTCATATTTAGAACAGGACCAATTTTTATGGTATAAATGGATTTGTTCTCGTAAACCACTTGTTATGTGGTCAATTTCCATGGAGGAAATGATAGCACATTATGAGGATACAAAGAGAAACACCTTCTTTAGCCAATTGATAAATCTCAAACAAAAGTGTTCAATGGCAGAGCCTATTGAGGACTTTCAAAAATTGAATATAAGGGAAAATTATATTCTAGATAAGCAGAGGATTGATGTCTCCATGGGGACTTTAAGGGATAACATTCAACATGAGGTTCGTCGTTGGGAACCTGATTCATTGGAGAAGGCATTCAGGTTGGCAAGAAAAATAGAAAGCAAAATTATGGAAACCAGGAAGTATACCCCTCAAAACTATAAAGATGGAAGTGTTGTTTCTCCTAGCCTTCCAACCTACAAGGTTGACACAACAACAATTGGAAGAAAAAAGAGCAAAAGGGCTTTGTTACAATTGTAATAACAAATACATTAAAGGTCATAAGTGTGCTAAGAAGAAATTATTTTACATTGATTGTGGAGAGGAGGAAGAAAAGGATCAAGAAATGTTAAAAGAAGAGGATATACACCAGGAACCAACCCCAAAGAAAGAAGAAATGAATACGACCACATCTTGCAAAGCATTGGAAAGAATTGCCACTCCTCAAACTCTTAAGATAAAAGGACATATCAAGAAGAAAAAGGTTCAAGAAGTGAAAGGTCACATCAATATAGAAGAAATGAATCTGACCATATCTTGTAATGCATTGGCTGTAATTACCACTCCTCAAACTATCAAGATAGAAGGACATATCAAGAAGTGAAAGATCACATCGAGCATCAAGAAATGAATCCGACCATACCTTGTAATGGATTGGAAGAAATTACCACTCCTAAAACTCTCAAGATAGAAGGACATATCACGAATAAAAAGATTCAAACAGTGAAAGATCACATCAAGCATCAACAACAAGTTCTCCAACTTTTAAAGGATAATGCCACTTTGGTGTAGAATCGAATGAAACAACAGGCAGATCAATATCACAATGAAAGAAGTTTTGATGTAGGTGATTGGGTATTTTTATGGTTACATCCATACAAACAAACGTCCCTCAAGAAAGCTATTTATGAGAAGTAAATGTTGGCAATACTACATGCACTTAAGAAATGACGACCTTACCTAATGGGAAGAGACTTCAAGATAAAAATGGATCATGATAGTCTTAAATATTTTTTAGAACAAAGATTATCTTTAGAAGAACAGAAAAAATGGGTCACAAATAGGTTGGTTATAACTTTGAAATCATCTACAAAAAAGGGAAGAAAAATGTTGTTGCAGATGCACTCTTAAGAAAGGATGAGGATGTGGAAGCATTGTTTTGTGCTATTTCTATTATCCAACCAGATTGGATAAACGAAGCTAGGGATGAATGGACGAAGGCCAAAGAAGTGTGGCCACTCATTCAAAAGTTGTAGAAGATCCCAGTTCAAACAATATTGCCAGAACTTGACGAGGAAGGAAGAATCATATTGGAACCTGGAGTAGTCACAGAAAAAAGAACCCGACAGCTACGAAATCGATCAATTTTAGACTATCTCATCAAGTGGAAGAAATTACCTGCTGAAGATTCCACATGGGAGGACAAGAATTTTATACAAAAGCGTCAATAACTATTCAAGTGATGAGGACAACATTTTTTGAAGGAGAGGGGCATGTTAGGTCCCTATACTACTAGTGTAACCCCTTATTGTTATTAGTACAACCCCCTTGTTATGTTGTTGTGCACATGCAGTGCCCATATTGTTATTATTGTGCCCCATAGAAGCCCACTATTGTTATTATTGTACCCTTACATTATTATTGTTATGTCAACTCTAATTATATTATGGCCTCTCAGACTCCTATATATATAAAGGAGGTTTTGCCATTTGTATCATCCAATAATTGTTCATTTGTGTAATGTAAAGGAGGTTTCCCCCTCGAAGAGGCTTATTTTGAAGGCGTTTATCTATCTTTTCTATCTTTTTGTGAGTTGGTTTCATAACATTAACTAACTATGACTGTGACTCAATGCCTTGAGCTTATTACATAAATAAATGGATTAGGGTTGGACCCTAACAACTATCTAATCTTCATGGGAGTTCACACCCCAAACTTTCTCACTACTAAGAGTAGGTTTCAAGACCCCCTCAATAATTATTTTACCACATAAGAAATAATTCAATCATAATATTTTATTACATAACTTTTCTTGATTATCATAAGGCCAATATAAATTGAGTAGAGAAAGAGTGATATCCAACTCCTTGTTGTGCATTTATAAATATAGCCTCAACTGAATAACATATCAATTTGGGAATGATAGATTTGACGAAAAACCCAAAAAAGACTCCACTTGAGGCTCTTTGTGGGTCCAAACCAAAAAAAAATACAATTAAGAATCGTTTCTTTAATTATGTGATGATAGTGTCATGTGGCCATATAAAATAAATTATGGAATAAACATTAGTTTTGGATGTTCTAAGTCCACTAAATACTTTAGAGATAGTTTCTTAGCCCTCCCCCCAGGTTTTTCATGTTCACAGACAAAAGCTTCATAATGAACCAACCTTTAGGGAACCTTATTCGAAGGACCCCATATAATAATATTTATCTACCCTAGTTATGTCACACGAAACTTTCTCTTGTGCTAGTTTAATGGTTGATTTTTGGTCCATTTTAACTAGCCTAGGTTCCCTTTGATCGTCATAACCTCATCCCCTCTTAATACCAATGCATTGGAAAGGGGCCCTAGGCTACAAAAGATGGGGATCCTTACTCGATGAAAGACAAGGAGAGTTAGGCTCAAATGGTTGAATATTCTCCTTGGTGTGGGCATGGAAGGGATCGAAATACTTAGAAAGTTACACAGTGAAAGATTCACCCCACTTCACTTCCAAGAAGAGAGTCCTTGAAGCAGCGTTTGAATAAAACTGAGAGGAAGTCCTAATCCTATGGGGTTGGGATAGTTGCAAGAATATCTAAACTTGGAATAACATAAGGGTTTTTGTAACAACTCTCTCAACAAAGGGTCACTCCTAAGTTGTGGTTGTGACTCCTCTAGGGTTTGTGCATGTCTATGTGTGTCTGTGTGTCTCTATGTGTGTCTATGCATGTCTATGTGTGTTCATGTGTGTCTGTGTATGTAGAGAAATATGTATGCACATACACAATACATGCAACGAATCAACCCAGTGTATTACAATTGTGCAAAAGTTGAGCCTTACTCGAGATATGATATAGATAAATGCCCTTGCACCAAAGAGCCTCTAGTTTGCACCACTATGATAAGGATAAATCCAAATCATCATAATGTCCCACCCACTAAACCTGGTATCTTTCCTTAACTTGCTCCCCATTGATCATTAGTATTAAGAGGTCATTAAACATAGGGTCATGTTCTTTGTGTACATGAACACATACTTTCGTAGGTGCTTCTCATCCTCCTTTGACCCCTCTTGATGTCCATGGGCCCTCTCCTACTGGTGACCTCCTACGCATGCACTGTAATGTGGGTGATCTCACATTCTCTTTAACATCATGCATCAATATGTCAGCCTCTCTAGTGTGCTTGCTTCCATCTCTGGAGATCTCTGCATGAGTGGGTGCTTCAGCTCTCTGCTCCTCTACATGTGGATGCTCCACATCATCCTGAGTTTCTTCTTTTTGGAGCTAAAAGCTTCTCTTCTCCGTGCAACTAAATTTCCCTCTGAAGGGATCATCTCATGGCCTTCTCTTCAATGAAATTCACATCTCTACGAATCATTGTCATCTTCTGAGATGGAAGATACCCAATAGTTGTGAGGTGTATTAGTGACCCCCCAAAAATATGCCCAACTCAGTTGTTGGTTCTAAATTTTTCCTTGCATCCTTGGCAACATGACAGTAAACTAATGAACCTAAGATCCTGAAGTGTGCCACATCTAGTTTCGTACCTAAAAAAGCTTCTTCTAATACCACCCATACCGAGAATTTGATGAGTACTCCTATTCTGCACATATACAATTGTGTTGTATGATTCAGCCCACAATTGCAATAGTAGGACATAATCATGTAACATTGCCCATGCATCTCCCACAATAATTTTATTCTTCCTTTCATCCACCCCATTGTGCTATGTTTTATGGGGTGTTATTAAATCCATTCGAATGCCTTCTGATGCACAAAAGTTGTTGAATTCATTCAACACATATTCTCCACCATTATTGCTCCTAAGATCTTTAACTTTCCTTCCAGTATCTTTCTCAACAAGTGCTTTAAATTCACAAAATTTAGCGAACATATAATCTTTCTTCTACATGAAGAAAATCCGGCACTTACAAGAAAAATCATCTACAAATATTACATAATACTTGTGCTTGGCCATGAAGGTTGTCGAGAATGATCCACACACATCTAAGTAAACTTTTTCAAGGATCACTTGCACTCGACTGTCCTTATCATGAAAGGTAGCTTTGGTGTACTTACCGAAAGTACACTCTTTGCATGTGTCTCTATGCTTTAGTGTACCCTTGTGAAGTCCTGTAGAAATTTTATGCATGATCTTCAAAGCTCTATGGTGCAAGTGACCCAATATTATATGCCACAAATCACTGATGTCTCAGTTTTGCATCTTCTCTACTTTTGTGCTCAAAGTAACACATTCTTCTACATCTAGTTTGTAGAGGTTCTTCACCCAAACCTCTATCCATGTTGGCTTAGTGGTGCCTGACCCAGGTTCGAAAGTGATTTAGCCAAGCAAATATCGATACTACTGGCCCTTTCAACAATAGTCCGTGAAGCGCGGACTGAGGTCTCACCCGAAGTAGTATGGGAGGGTGTTGGAACTAGGTTTCGCCACCTTAAGGATGTTTGGATGAAGTTTCTCGAGGTTCGCAATCTGAACCTACACACTTGCGCTACTCCGCGCAACTGTCTTTCCTTCCAACCTGTGCAACTACCTTCGCACACCTCAGTAAGGGCACAAAGAAAGTACTACCCTGATCTCTATTCTTACTGCATTATTATATTAGTGCTTAACTTAACTTGTGAGGGCCCAATATTCTTATTACTTCATTCAACATGTGCGTAATCATAAACAGTATAAGTGCATAAAGATAAACAGAAACACAGATGCACAATATTCTGAATCAAACTTATCTTTATTAGTATTCCTTTTCAAGTACAATCCCACTTACAGACCCGACTCTGCCCTATGCACTCAGTTGTATGGGTCCGCGCACTCAACTGTAGACTCTACTAGGCCTCTATGCACTTAGCTGCAGAGCCTCTTCCTACAACTATGACCCAATACAATTTGGTTGTCACTCTATGCTCTAACCATGCCTTCGCATCTATCTATTACTTGCTTTCCCACTCCCCATCTTTACACTTAGAGCCTTGCTCTATTTATACAATCCCATGGTCTACGAACCATGGGTAAACCGACACAATTTTACATTATTTTACAATTCTTAGGGAAGCCAACCCTATGACTCATCCTAGACTTCCACGCTCTGCGCCCATAATTCGAGGAGTCTTACAGTACAATTGACTAAAACTCGGGCTTTAAGTCCCAAAACCTACTGTGAGGGATCCCATGCCCAACAGGCCCCCAACACAATCATCATGACTTGTCCTGAGTCACTCTACTAGTGCGACAATCTTGGCACGAAGCCCCTCTAAACGTGCCTGTGCTCCGCGAAGGTTCGCAACGTATTACTCTGTCGTCTGCTGGATCTTCTCTACTCTCTCTGACAAATGCTCGCTGTCAGGGGAAGATGCCTGTCTTAAGGCATGCATCACCTTCATTTGTGCGAGCTTTTCTTCGATATCGACAGTGATGCGGAAGGCCTCATCAATCCATGGCTGGATGCGTGCTTTAAGTACTGCCTCTTTCTTTCACGCGGCATCCACCTATTCCAACAACGCCTTCACTTGTTGTAACTTCACTAACCGTTGAGTCAGGACAATTGTCTGTGTCGTTCTATGCACATTGTCATACTACACTTGGAGCTCTTGTGCTTCTGTTTCTAGGTGTTGTATGGTGGGGCCCTCCTGTAAGGAAGTGAGGATCGTGATGGATTCTTCTAGCATTATGGTACAGTCTTGCACTGCCTGTCCTATTTATTTTAGCCCCTTTTGGATAGCGCCAACGTGTTGTTCCCTAACTCCTGAGGGCGTGGATGGTTGTGCCTTTAATCGCAATTCCGCAATCTGATGGTTGAGGTGCAATTGTATCCTCGTTGCTTCCTCCTTTGCCTCACGGAATCCACTAACCAATTTGTGAATTCACACGCCTATTGGTAGGTATGTTGCAATTTCTAGCTCTAGGGCACGGCGTCATGCTTCCTCTACTATCTGTTCCAGTTGTTGATTCTACGTTAGCGCTTCATCACATTGTAGACTAAGCTGCTCGATGTTGATTCGTTTTTCGCTGAGAATTTGTATGGCACGTCCTTCCCTAGCACGGAATTTTTTCATCGCTCTGTCCTGTAGCTGGTATAATATGTCCCGCAAAAGGGTAGCCAAGTTTAGGCAAAGTCCCTTGATCTGGCCCACCACGACTCTGTCCCCCGTGTTGTCCACTGTTAGTGCTCCTTCCAGCAATGTGAAAGTGTTAGCCATTTTAGCCCACAGCAATTGCTCTGTTGTTGATGTACCTGTAGCACTGTAGATAGCTACCGTTCCCTCCTGTGGGGGTCGCACCTGAAGTTGTTACCGCTGCACCCTGAGGGCCCCCAACACATTTTGTTGCTCCGTCATTACTTCTTGGAGCACTTCCCTGGTGACCTCATGAACTGTGTCACCGATGTCATATAGGTCACCCTCTATCAGGGTAATGGGTTCACTATCCAGTTAGGAAGCCTTGGACTTCTTTCGTGGCCCTGTTCGTTCCGTACTGCATGGCCATTTCAGTTGTATAGATGTCGTGCTTGGGTCTGTGCCTTCCATCGTGTCTTTTGTCCCCTGTCTTGTGGTTAGGTCCAGGCCTATTTCCTCCTACATCATGGTGGCACAGTTGTTCATGTTGCTGCTGCTTTTTCAGCGGCCTTGGTCTGCTCTACAGCGGCCTTCCTGCCTTGCGGGAAGCCCTTACCTCCTCAGCCAATTGCTCGTTGCGCTTCTACTATGCCAACAGCTTGGTGGCATCCTTCTATTTTTGTATCGTTGTCTCATCATGCACCGCCAGATCCGGGGCGTGCCACTCAAGTGGCCATGAGTTGAGCACAAAGAAAATGACATCATCAATCACGATGAAAGGAAGTTTGGTCCAAGTTTGTGTCGGATCCTTATGCACCTTGATATACACATTGTGCATATCCGCCTTGAAGTCTGCAAAGTTCTGCAGTCTATCGTACATTGTGGGGCATAAGCGTGGCCTTTTGTTGATCCACATCTGGACGCTCACCTCCATGAGCACCCAGAAGATCTTGGTCTCAGGGATTCACATGGTGTTCTTCGTCGCCCAGAGTGATGCATACTTTGTTGCCTCTGGCAAGTCCTATTCAAGGGGAGGGAACTGACTGTCCTCCGGCAGTTCCCCTGTCACCAATAAGATAGACAAGAGCAACCACGTGTAGTGGAAGGTATTTCCCTGCTTCTGAGCTTTTGCAGTTGGTTAGGAATTCCTCATAAAGGAATTCGGCCCAGTTGAATTGGACCCCCTCCGCGCATTGTTCGGCCAGCACGACAACCGCCGTTGGTACCTCGTTGCTGTGGCATTTTCTCATCACCTTCCCGACCAGTAGCTCGGTGGCTATGCGCACCCCTTTGACTTGAATGCTACTAATTACGTAGTCTCTCTACTTCTTTTCCAACTTGTATTTCTTCTTCATGGCCTCTGCGAGCGCCAAATCTCCGCTTTTTCTAGCTATTTCCACGGGGTCCCTTCCTGTACAAGGAAGCTGAGAAATCCTATGAATAAGCTCGGTCGTGATGGGAATAGGCTCCTCCAGCCACAAGTACTCATCGTGCACCAGGAAAAGCAGTTGCCTAATGACAATGATCGTGATCGGTGCCTAGTGAAATTGTGGAATCCATAGTAGGTGGAGTAGCCCGGTCTCCTCCACACCGTGTAGCCATTTCCGCAATTCTAGCGTTGTAAATGACCCCTCCTTTCTTTGTTTCATGAGTTTGCTAGTCTCCAAATAAGGGAAATTTTCACTGTCCGCAAGGTCCTAATCTTTAAATTTCATCATGGGCAAGTGGCCAGAATCGAACCTTCAAACAAAATTCCATCTGGGAGGAGTGGGGTTTGGAGTGTGCTCTTAACGACATCCAAATCCTTGGGTACTTTTACTTTCCCTCTCCACGGAGGGACATACTTGGGCATTTTTTTTGTAGTGTGCACTGGTTGAATGTCTTCCTCCATTTCTTCATCCGCCTCGATTTCTTCTACGAAAGCCTAGAGATCCTTCTCCTCATCATCTATCTCAATATTAACAGTCTTATCCTTGTCTTCCATAGAATGTTTACCAAACCGCAGATTTCGCGGAGACATGCGGACTGGTCTTGATGCCTATGGATCCTTTTTGGGCCTTGGTGTTTGGGGCGATTTTGAATTTTTGGTACATCCCCCACGGGCAGCGTAGGGCTCTATGCGGCTTCCTCGGCTATTGACATAATTCTATTCAAGAAGTCTTGCGTCTCCTTCGGTAATGTTTCAAACACTGAACTTGCTCTCAAAGCCTCCAAATTTGTAAGGTCCATACCCACTTGATAGCGCAACAATTGAATTCTCAAAACGCCAAGGGTTGTTTGTTGGATAGCCATTGTTTATTCAATTTAGTAAGTCCTAAATTGCTACATTAATTATCAATCTGAGAGTCATAAACTGATGAAGTGTGGCGCACTATATGTGCAAGACAACCTCTTTATTACTTTTTGTTGTTTTCGATTTTTATTTTGTTTTGGGGTTTTTTTTTTATCTTCATTTATCTCCTAATGTGAATGGAAATCTTATCCCTGAGTTTTAAGAATACTCTAGAAGGCAAGTATGGATATAGATTTTAAGGCAATTGTGTCCTCTATAATGATTTCCAGAACTTAACATTTCATAGGGTCTTAACATACTAGTGATGAAATTAATACTTGAACAAGAATGAAAATGTGCTGCTATTCAAATCAAACAAATAATGAACTACTGATCATGAAACCATTATCTTTGTTGCTTATCTAAACACAGAAAGAAAAATGAGTTAAGCTACTGCAGTCAACAAATCAAAGTAATAAAAGTAAAATCAATTCACTTCATTCATAGTCTGATAGCTCGCCAAGTAGTCTAAGCTATGACTTTAGGAGATAACGTCAATGATATGAGCAAGTTGATATCTGACTGCAGAAAAGTAAAACTAAAATCAAATCACATCAATCATAGTCTGATAGCTCGCTAGGTAGTCTAAGCTATGGCTTTAGGAGATAACATCAATGATATGAGCAAGTTGATATCTAACTGTAGAAGAGTAAAACTAAAATTAAATCACATCATTCATAGTCTGATAGCTCACCAGGTAGTCTAAGCTATGGCTTTAGAAGATAACGTCAATGATATGAGGAAGTTGATATCTAACTGCAGAAAAGCAAAACTAAAATCAAATCACATCATTCATAGTCTGATAGCTCGCCAGGTAATCTAAGCTATGGCTTTAGGAGATAATGCCTACGATATGAACAATTTGATATCTAAACTAACTAACAGAGCAAGTGAATAAGGCTGAAATCAAAGTATAACTAGAATTAAAAAAAGAAAAAAACTAAGAAAAGCAAAGTCAGCAGAGAGGCTAATCCCATGTCACTAATTATTGCAAAAATTGTATGAAAATTCCCGAGCCTACTCTATCCTGAAACACACACACTGATTAGTGTTAGCAACAATATACAAAGCTTGAAAAATCATGTACAGGAATGAAATGTTAATACCATAACAAATGAAATACACATAGGTGGATAACTATGAAATATGTGCAATGGAAATAAGGAAACACTACATAAAAACTTTATAGCAATAAGGAAAACAAAACCTCAGCGTGCAGGGGCCCTCTGTTCGGCCTTGGTCAATAGGCTATCAGTCTAGAATTATGCTCACAGTCATATAGAAACAGAGTCTTCTTTATATTTCAAAATAGAGGAAGAATCCTCTCGTTACCACAGTGAGACTAGTGTCACGACACAGCAAACTTAACAACAAAACTACATCAACAAAGACTAACTCTATGCGTTTGGAAACACGTTATTTATAACAAAAATTCATAACTATTTTCCTATGAAACATCTTTAACTGAGGACACGTAAAAGGACAACATTCGTAAGCTTAGCACACTGGTTGCCGAGATTATTCAATCTATCAAAAGTGGTTGTTGGATTCGCATCGTGGAGTAGTATACAACTATCAACATGACCCCAGGGATCTAGGAACGGCCACGAATCCTTCACGTGTTTGAAAATAGAGTCATGTTGCTGTAGGACTCCTTCGTTTGACCACCGTTTGACCACCATTGACCACGACTTTCCTTAATGAATCCAGCTGAACCAATAGGACTTGATCCATGTCCAGGTAATTTCTAACTTTCCCATGTGCCTTGTTTTGCTTGATGACACCTGCAACTTAGAGTTTAACAAAAACAACTGCGGAAAGTTAAATCAGCTACGGAAAGTGGTTGGATTCTGTAGCTAATGAGAAAAATCTAATTCAAACAACAAACACAAAAACATAGTTAGAAAACCACTTGAATGCTCTTTTAGAATGAATATGCAATTATTTTTGATAGCTTATGAGGTATAGGTGAGGGTAAAAAGTCTAGGAAAGTGTGTAGGAGATATGTAGTTTCAGGTCTCAACAGCATGCCGCTCTGCATTCTAACACTTTGCTTCATGAGAGTTTTCCTTAAGATGTTTCACCTTTCTTTGTGCCAAGCAAAGTGTAAATTGTTGTATGTATGAGATTGGTTGAGAGGAACTTATTTCACGGTCGACATTCGCAAACTTGCTTAAGTGGAACCGTAAGAACTTCCTTGAGAGAATGATTGCAACTTGCCCTGAGATGGAGGTAGTCCCACCTGAGACAATGATAACCCCATCTGTACCTACATGGTTCCCTACTACAGTGCCTAGGTTACCAAGGCCTAAGCCATGTACTTCTACGATGGGAGATAGGAAGCAAAAAAAGCCTCAGCAAGCACTGGAGTGCAATCGCCGTGGAAAAATCCGACAAAAATCCACCAAAAGGGAAAAATGGATAACTCCAAACAGCTGACAGAGCCACTAGATCTAGATGAGGAAGAACTACGTAGAGGAATAGAGGAGATTGATGTAGAAGAGGTTGAGTAGATAACTCGGCTACCGAAGTATATCCCACCATGCAAAGCCACCGCGAAAGTGCCGAAGGATCCGGATAATGTGAAGTTTATAGTTTCCATACCATTGTTGTTGGAGAGTGTGTTGCTTGAGGGAAACTTGTTGGCCTGTATAACGCATTTAAAAATAGAGGATTGAGACCTTGGGGACCATGATAAATTTCCACAATTGGCGCCAAACAAGTACCTCAAGAAGGTCTACTATGAGGAGTTAGACATCACGCGCCTTGAACCAATGAATTGGGTGGCTGGATTTGTGGACACGGGGCTCCTAAACATGTTTTGGGTGCCGCACTTCAGTCACACTAATATTAACACCATCTATATGCACCAACTGTTGACCCTGGTAAGTGATGGGTGTCTTTAGTTGGGAGAACCCATCTTGATGACCAATATGGTGATCCACCATATAATGTTGCTACCATCCCAAGGATTAGACCCTACGGAGGCTTTCGTAGGAAAGTCATAGGAGAAGAAGTTGGTGGACCAAATGAAGGGCGAGTTTGATCTAGTGAAAAAGTCATACGGATACTCTATTCAATCCATATTAGATGGCATAGTGTAGTTTGTTGCATAGATATTAGCTGGTAAGATCATGAGGAAGTGTTGAGTGGAGAAGTTGCTCTGAGGGAGAAAGAAGTTGCTGCAATAGAAGCAACAACCAAGGAGAAAGAGGAAGTGTAGGAAATGAATACATTTTTGGCCACCATTGACGTCGACAAATCCAACACCGAGTGCACACAGGTGGAGGAAGAAACATATGTGGAAGAAGAAGGGGGCGCACAGTTGGAGTCCCCCTTTGTTGTCAAGAAGCGGAAGAAGAGGACTTCCACAAGGCACTGCAAGAAGTAAAAGTCCAACAAAACAATAGGCACAACGCCTTTGGTCCTCACAGAGGGTGACTTAGATGAAATTGGGGATGTGATCCGCGATGCGATGATGGATCTCATGAACCATTTTGAAGCGCAATACCAGTAGTCACTCAGTAAGGTACAACAGGGCCTGCGGGACTTACAGGTCCAAACAAGTCTTATCCAAGCAAGTGTGGGATAGGAGAGAGTGAAGCAAGTGATCCTGAATCAAATGTGTAGGTTAGTATTGGACACAAAACTCATCGTGGATGGATGCACTGTTCAACTGTAAGAAGGGTCCCCGTGCAATGACTTAGCCGAAGAGTAGGCACATCGACTACAAGTTAGGAACCTGAGCCTGAATTTGGTTGTGCTTCCCACTCATACTATGCACGAGTTGCACCAAAGTGTGTCAGACAAACTAAGGATATGGGAGCAACACACATGGCTGGTCATCATTGAGGTAAAGATTAATAACCAACATATATTTGAGGAAAATCCATACGCTTTCAAGGAAAAGGAGGAGGTCACAACACAAAGCCAACAACGATTACACAAACCTATAGTGAGCTTTCAGAGCTCAAGATCCCAACAAAGGCAGCTTCCGTGGAGAAAATTCAAAAGCTGGCCACTATAGTCAAAGAGCCTAAGGATGAAATTGGTTGAGTCAAGTTTGAGCCGCAGCTGCAAA
>APFE030145757.1:3193-14769 GCA_000404065.3 Pinus taeda | reverse complement strand
GGTTGTAATCCTCTCTTCTAATCTCTATATCAATAAAGCTATTCAAGTTTTCCTCCACATTCTTGTATGTTTGCTAATATATGCATATGTGTGGTCAATATATATCTAGTCCTATATTGTTTATGATTGTAGATCTCTGCACTTTGAAGGTATTATGCTGCTTTGACTTTACAGGTACTCTTTGAAGCGAAGTGGTAAAGGGAGGAGCAACAAAGATCTATCAAAGAGGAGAAGGAACAAGCAGAGAACCAAGCAAAATATTGAGTTTGGTATTCTTTGCTCCTCTCCTATCTACTTCTCGTAAAGGAAAATGAAAGTAACTTTAATCTGTTTATTTCTAAGATAGCTACCCGTCTTAGTGGGACTAACAGCTCTGCATAGACACTAGATTTCTCGATAACAGTTGTGTTGCTAAGTTTCATTTCCCTCTAGGGTTTTGAGAACAATTTTCATGATTTCATGATTTCCATGGTAGAATTGTTATCAAAACTTGTATCCTAGTGCTTATACACCTTCTCCTATATTAATCACACATTCTCAAACACCCTCTATCCAACCTATCCTTAAATTCTATCATTTTTACGCATACCCTAGCTAGATTACACTTTCCTAGGCTAAGACTGTGTTTCCCTTCTTTCGAACCCTTTCCCTCACCAAAATTTTGAAATTCCACCTTCCTTAGCTCCCTAATATCCCTCACTATCCTCCAAAATTTTCCCAAAAATTTATTAGTTCCCTGTCCCTTTCATTTCCCTTAATTTCCTCAAGATATCTAAATCCCCTATTTTCCTACAAGTAAAACCCTAATTTCTCTCCCATAAAGCAAGGTTTTACCATGGAGTCTGAAAAACCTGAGCAAAAGAGGCATAAAGGAGGGTAGGTGATCAGAGATGAGCCTACCTCAACTCAAGAAATCATATCATCTCCTTTCATCAAAAAATCATTTGAAGATGCAGGTTGTCTTGCCTTTTGTAAGCGAATTGAGCAACTTAGGTTTCATGACCAACTCACCAGTGCTTTTTCCACCAAGTTAAGGAGGGATAAAGTTACTATAGCAAGATTTGAGTTCACTCTTTCAAGGGAAGTCATATCCATAGCCATAGGGATTCCAAACACTATAGAAACTTTATTTACGAAAAGAAACATTGACCTTCAAAGTTACAAGATGTACTTGAAAACACCATATAAGACAGGTCCAAAACATGTTTATCCATTCAAACATTTGCTGGACATATATGTCCCTCTCATGAAAATTATCATGAAATATTTTACATGTGAGGGAAGGTATTCAAGGCTGTATCAATACCACATGAGGCTTTTGATGCATTTCACTAGTGTAGAGCAACTCATCTTGCCTTACTATCTTCATAGAAGCCTAACAAAAATGATAGAAAAGGTACAACATATGGGAGAAAATCATCATACTAGTCTATTTCATCATGGCTTGGTGAAAATTCTAGTTTTTCATTAATTCGCACAGGTAAATTTGTCTTGGGATGGCTTTGTAAATTCATCTTTTCCCCAGCTTCTCCGGCTATATCTAGTGGTGAATTAACACCTCTAAACTCACCAGCACAATAAGAGGTTGCCTCTTCAAGTAGAACTACCAAGAGGAATTTCAGGGTAGAAGTGACTAAGACTTATTCGAAAGGAAAGATGTTTGTGTTTTCTCCAAATATTGTTGAAAGGGCCAAGCCTACAACAGGTGAATAGAGAGCACTCCCATAGCATGAGGAATTCACTCATCTAGATACCAATGTGACAGATGTGGAGAAAGGTCATGAGGACAAAGTTGCAAACAAAATAATAATGGATAAGGAAACTGAGATCAAAAAGTTGGAAGACAAGTTGACAGAGGCAAATGCTTTGATAGCATGCTTACAACAAGAAAACATGCAATTAAAAGTAAACCAAATGATCCAAAACAAAGACATCACAAATTTGAAGAAAGAGGATGTAAAAGGAAAAACAGTGGTTCATCTGGATGATTCAAAAGATAAAGAAGAGAAAAGAACACCATGGAAACCAAGAAAAAGAGGCCTCAAGAGATCCCTTGAGCTACAAAAATAAGTTTCTACACCTAGAGGTCAGATCATTGTGAATGACTAATTACTAAAGAGATC
Source organism: Pinus taeda (assembly GCA_000404065.3). Classification (NCBI taxonomy): domain Eukaryota; kingdom Viridiplantae; phylum Streptophyta; class Pinopsida; order Pinales; family Pinaceae; genus Pinus; species Pinus taeda. The sequence goes on along the minus strand of APFE030145757.1, from coordinate 12,646 downwards.
AATGCAGACAGAGTATATTGGCTTGACAAGATCAATGGCCACTTAGAGAAGCTACTCAAGAAGGAAAGTAGGGAAAATAACTTGGAAAAATATATGGTCATTCATTTCTACACAAAAAACAGGGTATCCCAAGTTAGAATCAAGCAATTGAAGAAAAAACTCAAGGAAACCCTAACAAGCCAAATGGATAAAGACAAGCTTGACATAATTGTTGAGGCCTCTATCATGGCATGACATATCATATGATGACTTCACTTGGAGATTTTGAAGAAAATTTGAGAATGTTTTCTCCATTTTGAAATTTTTGGTGGGTTTTAACTTATTTTGAAACTCAAAAACAGTTATATGCAAAGCGCTTAGGCGCTACGCTTTTTCCTTGGGGCTCCTTTTGCTAAAATCTCACCACCATTGGATAAATAATGGCCTAAGGATCTCATATACCCACTTTTGCAAACTTGTCAGTAGATAACTTGAGAGAAAATGTCAAAAAAGGGGTCAAAAAGTCACTTTTTGCCACTGTTTTGAAGTAGGCGTTGCGCATATCGGAGTATTCCTGGGAAAATCAAATTTTCTCCCTACTGGAGTATCCAAATCACTTTCTTGAAGATTCAAATGACAACTAGAGATCCATAGCTTTCCAATTAGCTATCAGGCTTTGAATTTGGAGCATGGGAAGGCCTCCAAAATCCTCTTCCAAGCCAGATGCTACACATATGTCTGAAGGTGCTATGCATATCCCTAATGGCACTGCGCATATCTCTATGAGATCTTTTCTTTAACATTTCTTCAACATATTTCAACTTTGATGTAATTTTACTATTTCAATGTGTTGATGACGTAATTATGGGTAAATTAGCTTAGTAAGTTGTTTTTATGTTAGCTTAGGCCTCATTAATGAGGAACAACTCAATCAAAGTCTAAATACGAGTTTGTATTCAACCTTCTCAGTCTCAGTTGTTGGTTGAGATATTCTTGGGAACTATTCCACCACTGATGGATTCGACCCCTGAGAGTGGGGAAACTATTTATTTTGGTCTATATGTATCATTTTCTCAGTGAGAGAGAGGGTTGGACATCTGAGGAGAGAACTCTTGTAGCTTTTACTTAAGCATTTTCAGGAAATCAAAGGAGCAGTTGCAACTATTATCTAGTAATTCATGTGTAGTGAGTTTGTGATCTTGTATTTTCTCTATTATAGTTTTATATGAAAGATATTCATCTTCTCTTTCCATTCATCAATTCTTCAGTGGTTTTCCTTAAAGTTTATAAGAAGAATTATTTGGACAAAGCTCTATTTTTATGGGAATATGGTTTTGTGTTAATTTATTTCTTGCTTAATGAATTCATGATGTACATGCTCATTAATACCTCTTGTTTCTTCTAAACACTACACTACACTACACTACAATGAAAAACCCTAAGCCATCACAAAACTATTGCTACCTTGCTCCTTTATATTTTTGTTGTTGTTACCCTTTTGATCCTTTGACCTAGTTACCTGGTTTTCATCCCTTCTCCAACATCAAAATCTTAAATTTTCAAAACCTACGTGACTCTAGCATATCTAGCCTAAAATATTTTTATATTCCAGTCATTTCTTTGGCTCTGATCTCATAGAGAGAGCTCTCTATGGTTTGGTAGGGCTAGCTACTAAACTGAAAGGCTTGGTCTCTCGTTACCTCCGTCGATTCCTCTCAGCCTAGGACATTGTGGAGGATAACAACATATACAGAGGAAAATCATGGTCATAACTTCAGGTTTAACACAAATATAGAATGAACAAATATAAATATTTCTTTCTTTAATAGAGCCTATCAAGCTCTACAAAGATACACAACATAGGAATTATTTGAATGTTATGAAATTGCTGTTAAGATGTATACCAAAAACTTAGATTAGAATATTTGCATTGCCAAATTATTTTTTTTAATTGGTTAGGTTTCCCAAATAGTCAATAAACTAAAAACTTATGATATATATTTTATTTTTTGATAATATAATAGAAAAATAATCTTAATTTAATTTACTTATTATTTAAGTATATATACTTTCCACCAATTTGATATTTAGTTCAAACATGACTTTAATATTAAATTATTATTAATGGTAAAATCAATATATAAAAATTTAGTTTATTTTTATTAAATATTTTTTAAATTAATTTTAAAATATTCCACTAAATTTTAAAAATATTATTACTATATATCATTATTTTTCTAAAATAATCCATAAAATATAAAATTAAGTTTTCAAAGAAAACCAACTATCATTTTATTAAATTATAGTTAATATTATTTTATATTACATTATAACTTTAAAATAAATTATTAAAACATTTTTGCCATCCATAAACAATGGCATCCAAAAAATTATCTCGCAAAAAATAACCATCTTTAATATGATGTTGATTTTTTTATTATATTTGAAAAATATTGTATCTATAATATGATATTCTAAAATTTTAAATTGGAAATTGAAAAATAAAATATTATAATATTGTCGATGATAATTATTATTTAGGGAGATTATCTTTTATTTATTAAATGTAAGAAAAAAGAGTTATTAAAAAATTAATCAATTTAATTTAAAATTTTGTTTTTTACCAAAAAATATTGAAAAAAATTATATAATGTTAATATTGTTTCTAACATTTTAATATTGAAATTTAATGGAAGTGTACTTAAAATATTTATAAATAATTTATTTCTTGTTTTCATTCTCTTAGTGTCACCAAGATGAGACATTTTTTAATCTTAATTTATTTTTAAGAATGGTTCAATATCTCATTTTGTTACGAGGTTGATGATAGTTTCTTCTTATTTTAAAATATTGATTTTCTTTTGCAAGACACTGATTTGAAAATTGTAGTGAACAATATCTACTAGAATAGTTGGTCACAATATGTATGATAACATTAATGAAATATTTTTTGTTAATTTTTTCTTAGGTTCTAGATTTTTTAATTCGTTGGTTTTTTTCTTAATTAATCAAATTAGTTGAAATTTGAGAAATAGAAAAAAATAGGAATACACAAAACATCTTTCTATATTTATTCCCTCTTGAATTTTAGGTGAATTTGACTAAAGTTTGTAGTAATCAAAAGAAGTCTCTTATTTTTATGTATTAGTTATCTTCTTGTGTTGCTTAAGTACAAATTCGTAACTATTAAAATATACAACTGTGATCAAATTCCATCTTGGACATCTCATATGATGGAGATGATTATGATATTGAATTCCTCTTTTCGAGAGGACCTAAATCGACCTAAGTATCACCTTGTTTGAACAAGCAGAAGTTGGATTTTGAACTTTTGTAACCACGCATGCACATTTGGACATGTCAACCTCAACATCAAATGGACATTGTTGGATACCCATGGAATCCTATAAATACAAGTGACCTAGATCTCATTTGGAGATCACCAACCAAGCATCTTCTTCTCTTCTCATTGATTTGTTGGCACAAGTTTGAGGCAAAGTCGACAAAAGAAGTTTGCAAAGGCCTGAGATTACAGGGTCCAAGGCTTGCAATTGATCTAGGGTTTTTGGGCTATAGTGGCAGCCTTGTCACAATTTTTTTTTTCTATATTTTCTAGCACATAGGCATCAAGAGAGTGGATGGGATCCTATAGTCGCTCTCACAACTCCTCATGCATGCGACTGGGGGTTTAACTAAAGATGACCATTGACCAAAGTTATCTACAACTGACCGAAGACTTGAGAATTTGTCCCTAATATAATCTGACACAGGAAACTTGTTTATGAATGTTATTGGGTTGTATTGTTGATGATATTGTATTCAGATCATTGTACTCTGTGCTGAACATTTTATGAAAATCTAATAGAAGAATAATTTCAAAGGGTTTTCCCCCTAGTGGTGTTTTTCCCTGGTATTTGACCAAATTTGGTGTCTCTTGTTAATGTGTAGAATGTCTCTTTTATCATTGTATTTACTGATCTATCTTCAAATATTGTTGACGAACGAAAAGACTAATTTTAATTGGAAACATTGCTAATTGAAGTGTGGAATTGGGCTAAAGTAATTGATACAACATAGAACAATCTAAAATTTAACATGGTATAGAAGCTAAGGTGAAGGACAAGCCTAAATGGAGAGAAGATTTGAAGAAATCATCTTTGGAAAGTTGAAAGAGTGGATCTATTTAAAGTCAAGATGACTTCCTTCTTCAAGAGTGATGAGAAGTTGGGTGACTCATCCAATTTTGTTGCATGGAAAGTCAGGTTGGAGATCATAGCTAATAACAATGATTTTTTTTACTACATTCAAGGAAAAGTACCCGAGCCTACGAAGAATGCGTCTGCTTCTGTAAAAAACAAGCATAAGAAAGGCAAGTTAAAAGAAAAGAAAATCATAGTTGATGGTTTACAATATAATTTATTTGCATATGTTGGAAACTTGAGAAGGTATAAAGACATGTATGATAAAATAGTTAGAATGTATAAAGTCAAAAATTTGAATGAAATTATCTCCTTAAAAGATAAACTCAAAGACACCAAGATGAGCAAAGGAGAGTCTATGCAATCCTACATAATGAGGACATCTCATCTTAAATATCAATTGCAAAGATTCATATAATTTGTGTCTGACAAGGAATTAGTGATAGTGACTCTATGAGGTCTCCCTCCTATTTCGGAAACCTTCATCACTTCCATAAGCAACAACAATGTCCTCTTGTCATTTGATGAAATTTTTGGAAATATCACTCAAGAAGAGTCAAGGATGATATCAAGAGGAAGGATTCAAAAGCATGAAGAAGGAGAGCCTGTTGCATTCATCGCTAATGATAAAAAAGAAGAAGAAAGTGAAAGGAGTTCCATCAAATTCAATAAATCTTCCTCCTCGAAATCCAAGTAGAAGAAGGGAATATGTAAACATCGAATGCTACAATTGTCATAAGAAAGGCCACTATTCTCAAGAGTTCCCTGAGAAGAATAATGGACCACGTTACAATACTAGAAGCAAAAACAATAGGTTCAATGACCAAAGAATAAGAGATGACTAAATAAATGATCATTATGGAAGAGATGAAAGAAGAATAAGAGATTCTCCAAGTGACTGTGAAGAAGAGCATCGACCCCAAAAGAAGTCAAAATTATCTAGGTATGAAAGTATTGTTGCAAATCAATCTGAATATATTCTTATTTCTTCCCTTACTAGTTCATCACCTACAGATTCATGTGATAGTTGGTTGGTTGATAGTGGGGCTACCCATCTCTTCTCTGGTTATAGCGAAGTTATCTCTAATTTGGTAAAGAGGGAGTCAAATTTGAAAATCATTCTTGGAGATAACTCAACTCATCTCGTTAAAGGTTTTGGGTTTGTCAAAATTCATTTGAATTCTAGGGAATCTATTTTTCTTCATGATGTGATGTATGTGTCTAGGTTGAAGAATAATTTGGTATCAATATTTGCTTTGGAATACAAAGGGATGAGGGTTTCCTTCATCAAGGGAAAAGTTCTTTTTTGGCCTATTGGATCACCTATGAGAAATTCAATCAAATTGGGATCAATATATGAAGGACTCTACAAGGTCAATGGGAGACCACTACTAGCACTGGTTCATAATACTAATAATCTAAGTGAATTATGGCACCAAAGGTTGGCTCATCTATATTATTATGCTCTTACGAAATTGGATAAATTGGTCTTAGGGATTCCAAAGGTTCAAGCTCAACATGATGGATTATGTCCAGGATGTGCTAGTGGAAAGATGACAAGGAGACCATTCCCCTCTAGCAAGAACAAGATCACTGACATCCTCCATCTCGTTCATTCTTATATATGTGGTATGTTTCCCGTGCACTCTAATAGTGGTTATCTCTACTACATCACATTCATTTATGAATTTTCAAGGAAGACAATGATATACTATTTGAAGAATAAGGATGAAGCCTTCGAAACATTTAAGGAGTTCAAAGCATTGGTTGAAAATCAAACAGAGAAGAAGATCAAAATATTCAGGTCCGATAATGGTGGAGAATGCATGTCAAATGAGTTCATTGACTTTTGCAAGAAGGAAGGTATCAAGAAGGAAAAAATTGTACCATATACTCCTGAACAAAATGGTCTAGCTAAAAGGAAGAATAGGTCTATAGTAGAAGCTATGCTAGCAATGCTCCATGAACAAAATTTTCCTAAGTTCCTTTGGGCCGAAGCTTCACATGTTGTTTTATATGTTCAATAGGGTTCCTCATCAAGATTTGCAAAAAAATACCCCCGAAGAAGTATTTATAGGTGTCAAGCCTGACATTGGTCATCTCTGCATATTTAGATGTCTTGTATATTTACATGTTCCAAAGGAAAAAAAGAACGGATTGGAAGCTACGGGAAGAAAAGGTACATTTGTTGGATATTGTGAAAATTCTAAACAATTTAGAATATATATTCCTAGTCGAAGGAATGTTGAAATTAGCAAGGATGTTACATTCTATGAAGATGTCACCCTTGGAAAAGCAAGGGACCTTCCTTCACCTTCTCCTCCTAAGAAGAATGATGATATAAATATTTTGGATGGTTCCTTCGTGCCCAAATCTAAGATAGATGTTGTTGATGATCCCATGGAGCCCGTGGATCCTTTAGATCCTCCTCCTTGTAATCCTCACACCATGAATAGGCCACTTTGTCTTTGTGACACTCTACGAGATGCTAAGAAATAGGTTACCATTCAAAGATCATTTAGAGAAAGGAAGCAGCCATGCGGGTACTAGGTATATGTTGTAGCCATGAGTACTATGATTCAAGTCGAACCTTCCACATTCGAAGAGGCCGTAAAAGACCAAGTTTGGAAATGTTCTATGGCCAAAAAATATGAATCAATTATGAAAAATGACGTACGGGATGTTGTTCCGAGACCGAAGGGGAAATCTGTTGTAACTTTGAAGTGGTTATTCAAGATCAAGAATGGAGTTGATGGTAGCATTGAAAAATATAAGGCAAGGTTTGTGGCTCAAGGATTCTCACAAAAAGAGGGAGAATATCATGATGATATATTTTCACCTGTGGCTAGATATACAACTATTCATTCAATAATTTCCCTCGCCACAAGTCAAGGATGGACCCTTCATCAAATGGACGTAAAGACTGCATTCCTCCATGGCATGTTACAAGAAGAAGTTTATGTTGAGAAACCATATGGATTTGAAGTAGAGGATCGAAAGGCACATTTTTGTAGATTAAATAAGACATTGTATGGTTCAAATCAAGCCCCAAGAGCATGGTACACCTGGATAGAAAAATATTTGATGAATCTTGGATTCACAAGAAGCAATGTCAATCCCAACCTATATTTCAAGTTATTCTAAGGTATGCCATTGATTTTTCTTTTATATGTTGACAATATATTCTTGACAGGTAGTGAGCCTTTGATGATCGAGTGTAAGAGGGAGATAACCTCTAAATTCTAGATGAAGGACCTTAGACTCATGCACTACTTTTAGGCCTTGAGGTGTGGAAAAGGCCTAAAGATATTTTCCTTTCACAAGGAAAATATTTTGTGAAGCTATTATAGAGATTTGGAATGACAAAATGTAAGTTCATGACCACACTAATGGAAATGAACATCAAGAAACTATGTGGAGAAGTTTCAGGACGCGATTTGGTGAATCCATCTGATTATATACAATTTATTGGGGCACTAATGTTCCTTGTGAACACCCATCCAAACATATGATATGCAATGAATATGCTAATTCAATTCATGACCGAGCCTCTCCATGCACATTCGGTTGTTGCCAAACACATTATGAGATATTTGAATGGGACGATCGCACTTGGTCTGAGATATTCTACTCGAAATGTTCGACTTCATGGATACACTGATGCTGATTCAGCGGGAAATGCTATTGATAGGAAGAGTACATCCAGATGTTGTTTTAGTCTAGGCTCTGCCATGATATCTTATACGAGTAGGAAGCAGAAGTCCATAGCATTGATTACCATCAAGGTAGAGTATATTTCTGCTAGCATGGCTAGCTGTGAAGCAGTTTGGTTGAGGAAGCTTTTTGGAAATCTATTTAAGCAGGTCCTAGACACTACGATGATATATTATGACAACAAGAGTGGTATTCGTCTGACAGAGAATCTCGTATTCCATGAAAAGTCCAAGCACACAAAGATTTGATATCACTTCGTTCGGGACACGGTGTAGAGAGGAGTCGTTTGACTCCATCACATATTGACAGATGAGCAGATTGTAGATATTCTCACCAAGGCTTTATCGAAAGGAAAATTCTTGGTCTTCCAAGAGAAACTTGGACTAATTTATGTGCTGCTTACTGATAATGGGAATCACTTATCGGGGAAATTGAGCCAACTCTTCCCCCCTGTTTGAGCTCCCAGGGTGAGGAGTTAATATAGAGGGCTCCTGGGTTAAGGGATCTCTAGGCAATAGGGTTTCATCCCTATCTATTACCCATAGGGTTGGAGTAGTATCTCACCCTATCTTGGTCTTTGCCAAGTATACCCCAGTTGGAATTATATCCAAAATCTAGACATGTTGGGACTGTCCCTCCCCATCTAGCCAATGGGTTGAAGAGGCTTGGAGGCCCCTGATCCTTACCCCTTGGTAAGTTGGGTATCTCGTCCAAGATAGGATTATTATGTAGGTGTTCTACCACACGAATCTTAAGGGTCATTGCTGGGAAGATTGGTAGGCAATAAGATGGGTTGAGTAGTAGCTCCCATACATCACCTATTGCTCGATATGGGGTTGTAGTAGTAGCTCCCCCATTAGATTCTAGGTAGTAGCCCACTAACATAGATTCTAAGTAGTAGCCCGATGGAGAGAGGGTGGTAGATTTTTCTTCCCGATGATTATTCTTCTTTAGATTCTAGAATGTTTCAGCAGATAGAATTGATCATAGATGAGACATATGATGACAAGATGACATGTTGATAGATGGACAAACATTTTTATAGGTGGAATCCTCCCAATTGAGAGGGAGTGTTAAAATATGAAACTATAGAAAACCTCTAGCTTAGACAGATCATATGATGGATATGATGATGGCGATGAATTCCTCATTTTGAGAAGACCAAAATTGACCTAAATATCATCTTGTTTGGACAAGCAGAAGTTGGATTTTGAATTTATGTACCCACATATGCACATTTGGATAGGTCAACTTCAACATCAAATGGACATTGTTGGACACCCATGGAGGCCTATAAATATAAGTGACCCAAATCTCATTTGGACATCACCAACCAAGAATATTATTCTCTTTTCATTGATTGGTTCACACAAGTCTGAGGCAAGGTTGATGAAAGAAATTTGCAAAGGTCCGAGATTACAGGGTTTGAGGCTCACAACTTGTTAGGTCCCTATACTACTAGTGTAACCCCTTATTGTTATTAGTGAAACCCCTTTATTGTATTATTGTGCCCATATAGTCCCCATGTTGTTATTATTATGCCCCATAGAAGCCCACTATT
>APFE030145745.1:0-29272 GCA_000404065.3 Pinus taeda | reverse complement strand
CCCTCATTCTTTGAATATACCAATATATTATCAACAAAGACTATAACAAACTTATCCAAGTAAGGGTGCAACACACTGTTCATCATACACATGAAGGTGGATGGAGCATTGGTAAGACCAAAAGGAACCACCAGAAACTCATAGTGCCCATACCTTATACATAATGAAGTCTTGTAGATTTCTTCTTCTTTGATGTGCACCTAATGATATCATGATCTCAGATAAATCTTTAGCTCCCTTCAGCTGATCAAAAAAATCATTAATATGAAGCAATGGATACATGTTCTTGATAGCCACCTTGTTCAATTGTTTGTAATCAATGCACAATCTGAGAGTAACATCCATCTTCTTTACAAACAACATTGGTGCACCCCAAGGAGACACACTTGGCCTTATGTATCCCTTATCAAGCATCTCTTTAAGCTGCAACTTCAATTCCAACATCTCGGGAGTGCTCATCATGTATGGTGATTTACATGTTGGTGATGCTCCTAGCATCAAGTCAATGGAGAAAACCACTTGTATATTAGGAGGCATCTCTAGAATCTCTATAGGAAACACATCCTAAAACTACTTAAATATAGGATACCTTCTCAATACTTCACCATTATCTTCCTCCTTTCCCTTTTCACTAGAACCATGTACTGCAAACAATAAACATCATTTCCTATTATTGCACTTAGTTTGCATGGCTATAACCATCCTCACTGATGTAGATTTCATCATTCCGTGCAACCCTCATCCTCTCACTCAATGGCTTTCTCATAGCAATCTACATTTTTCATGTGAATAAATAGCCAATACATGCCCAAAAGCATACTATATGCACACAAAGGAGTTCCATTGAGATTTGTGGAAGCAGGCATGCCATTAAGTTCAAATGCACAAGACTTCACCTAATGATGAACTTTTCTCTTGGTCCCTATAGCCAACTTCAAGAACTAACATTTTTCATCCACTTCCTTCTTCAAAAAACACTGATCCACCATGTCAGGACTAATATAGCTCTCATTTGATCCAGAATCAATCAAAATATAAACAAATTGATAACAAAGCTTACCTTCCATCTTAATAATGGATGCTTGGTGGTTTGTCTGTCTATTATCGACTGCTACATAGATCCAGGGAATGCATTGGCCTACATCCCCAACTCTCTGCACCTCCTGACCACTGCAAATCTAAGGTCTGCCACCCTAATATGGAGGACAATCCTTCTTGTGATGATCTCTACCACAAATCCTACACTTCAATGGTTCTCTGACACTACCATTACTTTGTTTCTCCACGGGCTAAGACCCATGTCCTTTCTTTGTTTCTTCGAACTTCTTATGTGGAGCCACATTTTCCTTTTCACCTACATCTTGATATGTTCCGCGCTTCTTATGCCATTTTCCTTTAGTCTTCTCATTACCCTTCCAATCACACTTGAACTTAGGCTTGTGCTTTGACTACTCATAATAATGCTTCAACTTCATGATGGGTTCCTCCAAGGATTGAGGCTCATCAAAGTCAATCTGGTCTTTGAATGGTAATGGAAATATGTTTATGAACCTTTGGATCTTTGGTTTCTCATCCTTGAGATATGGCACATATCTCAACAACTCAAGAAATATAGTTGTATATTCTTCATCTCCCATCGAACCCATCTTGAGCTCATAAAATGCCTTGGTATTCCCATCATCATATAATCTCTGAGATAGGTACTTTGTCCTAAAGAGTCTTTCAAATTCTTCCCAAGTCAACTCCTCTTCCGGGATGACTCTCACATGCTTGACATCTTCCCACTAGGTATCTTATTTTCCTTTGAGACTGAAAGTAACTATCATGGCTTTCATATTCTCTAAGTAATCATGAAGTCTGAAAATTTTCATCATTCCAAGCAACAATGCTTTTTCGTCTTTTGATTTAGTCATCTCACAATCAAAAGTAGGAGGATTATCTTTCTCGAATTCTTCTAGAAAATACCCCTTCCCACTCCTCCTATAATTATGTTGGTGGTTATGTCTCCTAGAAGTAGATCCATAATAAAATCCATTCATAACAACCCTCCTCTCAAGTGTATCAAATACTACGCGACTCTTTACTCTATCATCCCTATCCATCCTATACCTCTTCTAAGACCTACATCGATCTGCACCATTGTTTTTTTTTCATGTCTATATTCATGACTAGTCATTAGTTATCCCTTTTTCTGTAAATATGAAAGGATTTGAAGGATGACTACATTAACCTCATCTTTTTTCTTTTGATATTTCACAATCCTTTCATGTGCTTCAATCAACCTCTCATTATCTATTTTGGAACTTATGATTTTTGCCTTCCAACTTCTCAATGTAAATGCCAAATCAAGAGAGAACAAATTTATCGATCAAATGAGAATGTTGAACTTAAAATGAGAAATCTAGCCAAAAAAACCCCCAGAAAACATGAAAAAGAGCCCAAAAATTAGAAGGGTTGATGTTTCATCAACACTCCTTTTTTCGGGGTAAATTTTCAAGATTTTTTTAAAATGGCGGTAAAAACCAATTTTTCTTTTGCAAAAAAAACCTAAAAATGAAAAGAGTCGATGGTGCATCAACATGTTTTCTGGGGGCCAAATTTTCAACATGTTTTAACAATGACATTAAAGATAAAGTATCATGACTCTAAAAAACCTTAAAATTCTAGTGATTTTCAGGCATGACGTCAAAGATATAATATCATGTCTATGAAAAGCCTTAAAATTTCAATAATTTTTAACCATGGTGTTAAAGATAAAATACTTATAACTATTTTCAACCATAAGATTAAAGATCAAATATCATGACTTGGAAAAACCTTAAAATTTCGACAAATTTTCAACCATGAAATTAAAACCAGAGATCGTGACTAAAAATACCTTAAGTTTTCAACATATTTCAACAATGACATTATGGAAATATTATATGACTAAAAAAAACTTTAAAAATGAACACACAAATCAAAGAGCCATTATACCAAGAGTGCTTTCCTTTCTAAAGGCTATAGGTATAGCTCTTTTCAAATCTTAGCCCAAGACAACTTATCCCATTGCAACAAAATCCTAAAAATCAACCATCAAAATGAAGTATCCCCCTTTAATGAGGCATTAAAATTGCAAATTTTTTTAACTATGGTATATCAAATGATAGCAATAATAATATCATGACAAAATCACTGTATATTCGAAAAGTTGAACTTCAATTTTTAATATTTTTTAACTTTTAATCAAAATATCAATATTGGTAGATGGAATGAAACATAAATTATTTGTCTAAGTTATTGTTGCATTGTGGATATTCTAAGGAAATGATTTTTTTATCATTAAAAAATATAATTCAACAAACATAGAAATGACTCATAACTTCATGTAAGATCATATCGAAGTTAAAATATTTATTCCAAACTACCATGCAAACATCATTTACATAAAATTTCTTAGACAATTATTCAAAATCACTCATAGGTTATGGCACACCATCAGAATCTACAACATCTTTAGGTGAATCATTGGATACAGATGAAGACATTGAACCATGTTCTCCTCTTTCATCAACTATTGCCCCATCTGAGTCAACATGCATGTCCACTATTTCAGGGTTCAAAAGTCTTCTAGATCTATGAATAGGTTTAGTAGACTCCCTTATTAACACTGCCTCTTTTGGTAGCAACCTCTTCAGAATCTCTTTGGTCTTGAAGTGAAGATTTCCTGTCTTTGTTAAATTGAAGTCATAAACAAGTATGTCAACTTCCGCTAATTTTAAATGTCTGTATGGTGATGATTTAAATTTGTACCCTTACTTTCTCTTTCTGCCAAATTTTTTATCAACTACCATCTTTGGCTTGTACACACCATTGAATGGGTGTGTATTTGTGGCATACAAACGTACTTCAACAACTGTAACATCTTCATTTTATTTAATTACTTTTATGACCTTGGCAACCCAAAATGGATAGTCATGTGGATCTCCATCTGCTAACACTGCGATCATGCAACCCTCCTTAACATCCTACATGAAACCCCTGTAAGGGCCTTTCATGGCTTCATGTTGTGCACATGATCTTCCAATACTAATAAAAATTTATATTTCCTCAACTTGTGAGGAATTAATAATACCTTGAGATTGTTGTTGTTCAACAATGTTTCTTTCCTCATGTTCATTTGGCATATTTTATGGCCAAATAAACGAGGTATTCAAAAGCATATATTCATTTATTGATCCTGAAATGATATTACTTTGATTATTGAAGAAAAACTTGGGCATGAAACTGAATTAGCAACAACAAAGTACTCATATGTATCTCTAATATAATTTTTTATGTCTTCCAAGAATTCATAATAATTTATATCTCTTTCATACCTTCGTGCATTATGATTTCAATGACTGATTGTAGTAAAAATATATTTGATGCAAATATTGGATGATCTGGAATGGACTTCAAAAAAGATAAACCTGATGAAGACCCCCATTTTGCAACAATTAACTTCCTACCCTATATAAGCATTTTCCTATATAAAAAAAAATATGTGAAATTGATGTTATAATCTAATGTCATTAAGTTGCTCAATTCATTTCTCCTCACCATGTGGTCCTAGAATAAAACTTCACATGTTAATAGTTTCTTCCAACACGTGAAAATTTGGCTTTGGAATGCATGATTTTTTAATACATTCAATTACAGATGGCAGGCTCCCAATAGCCTTCCTCTTCAATGCTACTAAAAAATGATTAAACATATGATCAATATGTTCATGAGTGTGCCCAATAATAAGGAAACTAGCCTTTACCATTTCAAATATTCCTAATTCAATAAGCATGTTTAGATATCCAAAAACAATTTGATTTTTGTTTTCATGAATAATGCTGTCTAATTTCATATACAAAACGTCAAGAAGATTACAAGACCAATGAGATAGCACATCATGAATTATGGTTATGGTTAGATTTGCATCATTATGAATATTAGGAGCTATGAATCAAACCCTTGGCCAAATTTTCCCATTAAATACCATATAATCGACCAAGTGGAACTAAATAAATTTTTCTTCTTGTAAATTTTTTGGTGTGTGGACAAAATGTGGTAGAAGTGTTTCCTTCTGGTCCACGCCATCAATTATCAAACCCAAATATTTATTTCGATTATAATAGTTACACTTCTTCCAATGCTTATACAACTTTTTCCTTTCACTTGTTTATTGATGGTGATGCTCTCGAAGTGCTTTAACAATGAAATATGCACAAAGCGTAAAACAACCCTATTGATAAATATAATTTCATAGTTCATAACTATCCATTTGTTTTAAATAATGTTATCAATGCATACCTCTTTCTACCCCTTGACATTTATCCCTTTTTTATTTAAGAGAAACACATGTATTTCAAACCCTATTCTTGTCTTCTTACGCATATGAACATTATTGAATTTGTTCCTCTATAACCTTGTAAAATTTGGATATGTAATAAACTTACCATCCTCTTCGGAATCTTCTACATATTCTTTATATAATTTGTATATTTCTCATATTGAGAAATTATCTAAAATATGTATTGTGCCTTTATTTGGCATACACTCTCCATGCTTTGAAAATAAGCCTTGCATCCATTACATTGTAGTATTTTTTAATGGCCTAGTCTCTTGTCTATGACGTACTTATGATTAAAATGTTGGATATATTTTCAATCTTGCTTGGATTATTGAAAGGAAAAAAGTACCAATTGGATGAAACATTTTGGAATCCTTTCTATAGAGAAATAAATTCTCAATATGATAATCATAACTTGCCTATGTGTATGCATGCACCCCACTAAATATGAATTTTTCATGTTCTTATTCATTGACAAATATCTCTTCCTTTTCTCTAATGCAAACTTGAAATCCATATGTTTCAAGCAATCCTTTTGACAACATTCACTTGAAATTAGATCAATGACAGAAATTGTTCTCGTGAGATAGTATGTTGTTTCCCTTCTATAAATGGAATTTCTTGGATTGATATGAAAAGGTCTATTCCTACTCCTAGATACAATATTTGTTTACAACATCTCCATCATTTCATTATCCTTTCTATAAGCACTTTCATCATCATTAGGAGGAATATTATCCTCACTATGATCATTCTGAACATAGTTAGGAAATTCATCACCATCATTTCTTGGAAAATGTTCATTACCATCCTTACTTGCAGGAAATTCTTCACTACAATCATATGTTCTTTTGAAACACTGACCTAGATGAAATTCTTCAACATCTTCATCAATGTTTTTGAAGTCCTCGCTTGGGGGAATTTCATCATCATAATTTTTTCCTTTAAAATCACTACTTGGAGGAAATCCTTCACCATCCGCATCTTTTCTTTTGAAAGCCTTGCTTGGATCAATTTCATCATCACCATGAGTGCCTTTGAAATCCTAATTTAGAGAAACTTCATTATCCGCATTTGTGCCTCTAAAATAATCATTTAAAGGAAACTCTTCATCCTCCCATTCATTAATGGTGCTCTCATAATCCTGAGGATAAGAACCAAGTTGAAAATTTGACTCTCTATTCATTGTAAAATTATCATTTGCACGAAATTCTTCATCCTCCCCTTCGTCATTGGTGCTCTCATAATCCTTAAAATTAGAACTAAGTGGAAAAATTGACTCTCTATTCTTAGTAAAATTATCATTTGCAGAAAATTCTTCATCCTCCACTTCATCAGTGGTGCTTTAATAATCCTTAGGGTTAGAAATAAGTGGAAAATGGCTCTCTATTTACTAGAAATTCTTTATCCTCCCGCTTTTCAATGGTGCTCTCATAATCCTTAAGATTAGGACTGTGAAAATTTTGACTCTTTATTTACTGTAAATTCTTCATCCTCCTCTTCGTTAGTGGTGCTCTCATATTCCTTAGGGTTAGGATTAAGTGAAAAATTGGACTCTCTATTTACTACAAATTCTTCATCCTCCCCTTTGTTAGTGGTGCTCTCATATTCCTTAGGGTTAGGATTAAGTGAAAAATTGGACTCTCTATTTACTACAAATTCTTCATCCTCCCCTTTGTTAGTGGTGCTCTCATAATTCTTAGGATTAGAACTAAGTGGAAAATATAGCTCTCTATTTATAGAAAATTCTTCATCCTCCCCTTCATTAGTGGTGCTCTCATAATATTTAGGATTAGGCTCATAATATTTAGGATTAGGGGTAAGTGGAAAATTTGACTCTCCATTTATAGGAAACTCTTTATTTTTCCCTTCATGAGTGGTGCTCTCATAATCCTTAGGATTGAGACTAAGTGGAAAATTCTACCCTTCATTCATAGTGAAATAATTTACGTTATATTCATCAATATGAATAGAGTTGTTATGCGAGGAAGATGTTGAAAGTACAGAAAGAAAAACTTCACTATCAAAAGAATCCATTATTTTTCAGAGAAAGTGTTAAATAATACAAATGCACTCTCACCCACTGACAATTTATAGCTTTAGAGAATGAAAATTTCCCTCCAAATTTCCCCTTAGAGAATGACAATTTCCCTCCAAATCACCTCGCCCCCCAAAAAAAAAAAATTCTGAAAATTCTCTCCAAAAATTTTGTTTGAAATATTTTCCTCAAAAAATTCCCTTTTAAATTTAGTTCAAAGCATCCTACTAAAATTTTGACACTACTTTCTATTCAAACTTTCCACAAATTTTATTTTAATGCATTCCTTCGAAAATAAAATAAATCTTGTGCTTAAATTATTTAACATTAACTAGGTAATTAAAGTTATTTTATAATTTATTATTTTATTTTTAATCCCACATTCAAGAAACATTTAAGTGATCAATTTAAGTGATCCCGCAATCTTCACTATATAATAACTTTCATTGCTTCTATTCCTTACATCACATCAAGTCTTTTGAAGAATTCATTAAAAAGCTTGGAGTGAGTTCAAAGAGGAGCTACATTGTCATTGAGAAAACATTCGAGATTTTCGCATTTCAAAGGTTAGTTTTCCTTCTATTTTGACCATTTAAAAAGGAATTTGGGGAAAATATGTCGTTTTATTGTTTTTATGTTGAGAAACTATTTTTTTTAATATCATATTTTGAGGGAAACCCCACATAAAATAACTTTTTTCTTAGATTGTGTTGGGAAAAATACAAAAGAAACTCATGTTTATAAGATTTTTAGGAGAAAATTAAGAAAAATGATATCTTTTAGGGATTTGAAATGGAAAAGCCAGTTTTCAATTTTATTTTCTTTTTAATTTAATTTTGGAATATTTTTCCTATTCTTCTTAGAGGGAAATCCAATTCATTAATTTGAAGTTTATGAAATCCTTGAAACAAGGTGAACTTAGCTTCAAATACTCCTGAGGTAACCCGGTTTAGGATGAAGATAGATCATATACCCAAGAGGTTTACTACTAGTTGCGAGATGTTGGGTTCCTCTAAGATATAAAAAAAAAGACTTTTTCCTTGAAAAAAAATTATTAAAAGAAATGGAAAAATTATTTTTTAAAATTAATAAATTACATCAATTACATCATCTAAATTTGTAGTTGGACTCTATGAATATTGTTGAATGAAATCACACTGAAACACATGATAAAAGTCAAGCAACTAACGGTAATACTTGTATATTCTCTAAAGATTCTTCATTTTGGTAATTTCCTAATATATGTAACTCGTTTTTCTTTTGTTTAATGATCAATCTAGTCATAATAACCCAAAACTAATTCTTTCAAGACTCAGTTACTTTCTTTATTATTATTCTCTACAGAAACATCATTAAGTTCTACCACAGCATTGAATACTGTTATCTAGTGCTAATAATTAGATTTCTACAATTTAGTTCCACACGGCAATTGTTTGATACAATATTACAGAGATGTAAATAAAGGAAAGCTAAAACTGCTAATTCTTTTTTATTTACAGTCACACATGCAAAACCATTCAGAACTTCAAATTTACTCATCTGTTCCTTCCGTAAAAGTTAAATCACCAAGGTGAGGAATAGGTCAGTTGTCCTGCTGCATCTCTTCTCCGAGGTTTTTCCAAGCAGCTCTTCACGACCCGTTTGTTTATAATTTTCTGTTACACTATCTAGTCACCATTAGACTCAGCAAGAATCGAAGCCATAGCTCTAGACCGACTCTACTGGCTCACCAGCTCCTAAGTCTTTCTTTTTCATTCATTTCTTTCCTCCTTTCCGTTGAGGTTCCTTTTTATACTTTTGGCATTTTTTTTTGAGGTTTTATTTAAAAAAAAAGAATTTGAGTAAGTAACTTCTCATAACTGTCCAAAGTGCCTGGGGTATGCTTTCCTCTAGCATTGCTTCTCCACCAAAATTCATAAAAAAAAAAAAATATTATTTAATTTAATAAATAAAATCAAGCATATGTTTTTATCAATATTGTCTTTGCCTTTAGCCACATTGGCTGGAAACTACCAAGATTAATTTCAAACTAATAATTAATAAATTACTTTCCCATGTTACCAGGGATCATCACATTGAAATGATAATAAGGATCATCACATTGAAATGATAATAAGGATCATCGCATTGAATTTATCTGAAATGATAATAAGGATCATCGCATTGAATTTATCATTTGGCCACTCAAAAACAGTCTTAGAGTCACCATGAACAACTATCGAAATTAATTTCAAACTAAATTAATTTCCCAAAATACCAAGGTTCATCACATTGAATTTATCATTTGCCCACTCAACAACACTCTTAGAATCACCATGAACAACTATTTCTTCAAGCTATTTAGCGCAGAAAAAGGCACTCCATAAAACAAGAAGTTTTACTTGGTAGTCTTCCTTTACTACTAAACCAATGGAACCAAAAAAACGAAAAAGATCCGGATGAATGACCATACCATTTCCACACGAAACAAATGATATGACTCCATAGAATTCTAGAATTTATATAATATTATAAAATTCATATTATATGCATTCATCATTAACCATGGACACTTCATCATTATCACATTTATAATTATTTTTTTCATTCAACTGTAAATTACATTATTTAGCTTAATTTAAAATAATAGACAACAATATGATCTTAGTTTCAAAGAGGAAATTGCTGGGTCATATAATATATCTCTTCGCTCCATAGAATTCTAGAATTTATATAAAATTCATGAATTCATCATTAACCATTAACACTTCATCATTATCACATTTATAATTATTTTCAATCCATGGTAAATTACACCATTTAGGTTTTAAAGGCTTAATTTAAAACAAGGAGCCACTGCCCGTGGCGGTAGTCCCTGCCAGGGGCTGCAGGGATATTGCAAGTTTTTATAACATTGAGAGGTCATGCAGTTTTTGAGAGCTATGTCTGGTTAAGACCAGATAGCTAAATATACACACATTCTTTAAAGAGAAAAAGAATTTTAAGGAGAAGAAGAATTCTATGGGATTAGGGATAGCAAGCAGGGAGATTCTCTGGCATGGTGAATCTCACGGTAGGGAAGAAAACAAACAAAGTGTGGGTAGACCAAATTGCAAGCAACACATTCCACAGTGAATCTCATGGTAAGGAGGAAAACAAAGTGTGGGTAAACCAAATTTGGAAGCAACACATTTGGATAAGTTAAAATCTATCTGAAAGTAGATAAGTGATCATTTCTGGTTAAAAATTAGAATCATGTAGATAAAGAAGCTTTTCTTTTCCGAGTTATGGCATAATTTAATTATTTAGCTGGAGTAGAATATCTCCCTTTGAAAAATGGAGTATTCTTTTGAAAGTTTCATAAATTAAAAGATTACATAAACATAAAAGGGAAACACCCACAGTATTTTAATGAAAGTTGCAGTAATTATTTAAAGAAGTAGCGAAACATCAAAAGCAAACCCAGAAATGGAAAGCTAATATGGAAGAGTTTAGTAGCAACCGAAAAACTGAGAGCTAGTATCGAAAAGTCTAGTAATGAATACAGTTAAAAACGAATACAGTTATAGGCAACAGAGCTTTATATCATAAACTAACAAATTCATCTCTAAGGAAATTATGAAAAAATGTTTACTACTAATACAGTTAAAAACGAATACAATTATAGGCAACAGAGCTTTATATCATAAACTAACAAATCCATAAAATTATATACAACTTTCTTTCTATAAGAATTTAAGTTTTTAAGGCACTCTGCCAAACCATTTTTCCGTAAGAAAGTAAAGCCCCATTTCAAATAGAAGGAAACCTCTTATAACACAAGCAATAAATTAACAAAGTCCTCTGTTTCTATTCACAATTACTTAGAAATATCAGAACGTACAAACCATAGCAGTCTACATATCCTAGTTATAAGTTAGACGTAACAGAATTAATAATAATAACATCAGAAAGTTTTATGGATTTATCTGACCCGCTTAAAGAGTTTCATCTAAAATATTACTTTAAAACAAGCTCAAACATCGGTATACAACCCTGTAAAGAGTATAATAAAGCAAAAGCGAAATTGAGAATTCTGAGCTACTGCCAGACTCATCATAGATGGCTAGGATGCGCCATAAAACTCGGAATAACCAATCCTTCGCCATATTAAACAAAGACATTTCAGATGTACTACTCATTACAATAAAAACCCTTATCAAAATCCGAAAGATACATATATAAAAATGGAACTAACACTAACAATGATTCAACCGAAGAAAACTTGTAATATGTGGTGGAACCACTTAAAATTACACAATTAAGAAAGAAACTTGTAATATGTGGTAAAACCACTTATATATACACAGTTAAAAAGAAACTTGTAATATGTAGCCGAACCACTTAAATTTACGCAGTCAAAAAGAAACTAAACGGAGGAATTGAAGCTTCCATAAGCGAAGGAAAATCTTCATGAAATTGATACCAGAACTCTAATAAAATCTCGGCCCTTTGGCCACAAAGTCTTGCCAAGGAAAAGAGCAGTAGAAGATCCTGATGCGTGGAGGTTTCTTTTTCTCGAAAGACCAAGCCGGTAAGAGGGTTTCATCCTTCGGCACCTGAGGAACTCCCGCGGAAATAAACAAATAACCAGTGATTGGTCGTCAAATTCATCAAGAACTATAGAAAAACTAACAGTAAAGAGTAAGGTACAAAAAATAAGGTTGGAGCTTACCATCATGTAGCAGCTAGAGAAAAACCTGATGCGGCGGAATGTTACATCACTGTCATCTCTGTAATTTCCATATGGGCGATGGGAAACTAAATTGCAAGGTTTATAAATCCATGGGGCAACTAAATTGCAAAAGGCAAAAGAAAGATTCAAACATGGACTCGTAGAATGTAATCTTTGCAACACGAATCAGGTACCGTTTGAATACTGATCGAGCAACTCCTCTCTGAAGAAATGGGAAAGGATTGAGTTGTTTATTTGCGTCAGCGTCAAAGTTTTGTTTGCTTGGGGGAGGACATTTGTCACTCTCCAGTTTCTCCACGGTTTAGGTGGCACAATAAGTTTTAATTCAAACATGCAGAAATAATTTTTGTACAAGGTATATTTAAAATGGTCGTAAAGATTGTGATGAGGCTAAACTCAAAACTTTGGTTAAAGTTTTTTTTGGCGAACAAAGCGCTAGCCTTTTTTTTAATACATGTGACTCTAAAGTTTTTACCCTAAGTTTTCAAAAAAACCCGGCAATAAGAGGTCGAAACATAAACTTTGCATAAAAATTTATTGAGCAGAAAATTTTATTTTAAACATTAGCTTAAACCTCACATGTACCGGAAATTTTACTCGGTCAAAGCAAATTAATAGCTGGTCAATGATCTATCGATGGCTATTAGTCCCAGGCAAGGACTAATAATAGACAACAATATGATTTTAGTTTTAAATAAGTAATTGTTGTGTCATCATGATATATTTATATATTTATTTATGTATATAAAATAATTGAAGGTAAAATATTTTTTATTATATTGAAGGGTTCTTTTAATTCTTTCTTTCTTTCTGATGATGATGATGGTTAACGTCTACTGAGACCAAATTGGTCTATCGGACCTACAATTTTCTTAATTTTTACTTGTCTGGCTCCTCGTCTTTCTTGGCGAGATTGGTGTTGTAGATTTCTTTCTTTTTTCTTTTTTCTTTTTTCTCTTTTTTCTCTTTTTTCTCTATATTCAACATACAATTGACATGAGTAAGAAAAACAATAATAAAGTGACATGTGAAAACACCAACACAGATTTACTATGTGTTAAGAGAGATAAATTCCCTTGAGGAGCCAATTTTTTTAAGCTCAAAACTTAAGAACGTGTTTGCACCTTAAACTATTTGATCCCTCTACATGATAAATTTAGAGCTACGGTTAAAAACATATGAATTGGGTTATTCACTACCCCATAGATTTGAAATTTTCTTTGTGCCTATGAGGGGAGTTGACATGTGGCATATTAATAATTAGCATAGGTTCATCTTAACTCTAGATATTTCATGTACTTCTAGATATTTGATCAGGGGCACATGATTCTTAAAACATTTAAATGGTGTGTTGCATGGGTAATTCCTTTCATGATCAATATGGAGCATAAATCCATCTTATCACTAAATCTATCATGAACTTATTATCTTCCTTCCAATGTAACTAATGAGAAACAATTCACGGTCAATGAAATCATGGTTAATGAAAATCTCTCCATTGAGACATGATTGTGTTAGCAAAATTTGTCTGGCCATTTGTGAGCTAGCTATATAATATGATAAATGTAAATAAATAATGTAGTATAAAGAATAATTTTCCATCTATAAACTTACATATAATAAGTTATATATTTAAGCAAATAGGTGTGTCTATTTTGAACTAAGGTTTGTAGGATTTTAATTTAATTATGAATAACTATTAAGTGGATGATAGGGATTTAAATTCCACGTAATATTCTACAATATTTTTAATAATAGTCAGTAATCAAAGTTTGAGATTTATCTCCAAAATAATTATGTCTTCCTACACTTTTAATTGGCTTGATTAATTAAAAAAAATATACCATATAAACATGACTTAGGGTTTTTTGACATGTGGTATTAGAAAGTAGTTTTATTAAATCAAAACTTATTTACATGTTAAAAATCTCTGTAGTAAAATGAAAGTAAATATTAACCATTCTTTCAAATATAATGTTTAATTCATATTAATTATTTTATAATTATTATTAATAAAATAATTTAAAATTAAATAATAATATTGATTATTTTATAATTTTTTAAAATTTTGTTACTGTGAATGTATTATAAAATTTGTGATGTATCACAGAATTAATTAACCATATAATTTATACCGTCTAATTTATAAAATAATAAATAAAACTAAATATTACACTCCATATAAAATAAGTGGTTTACTTTATGGGTAAAACAAATGACGTAACTGTCAATTTTATACGTAATGGGCAGAATTCCGTCAATTTCATACGCGCATGTGGGGATGGGTTTGGGGAATTGTTTACTCGTTAGCAAACTATGGCATCCGACATAACTGGCACATCGCTGGCTAGTGACAGCCCAACACAGTGCTGATGCGCCACATTCTCCTGTTTTGCATCGCTGCTGCTGCGTCCACAAACGAAGAGCATTTAATACAATGCATGACGGCCTACCACACTGTAAATCGCCATATTCTCATTCTTTGCTCGTTTCTGGTGCACCAACAGCCGAGGAATATATATTTGAACAGAACTATGATCTGCTTTTCATTAAAATTCTGTCACTTCGCATGTGATGGGATACTGTGATGCTCCATGTAATAGTTTATTTTTTATAATGCTTTCTGTTCAGGTTGGGAACAGTTTTAATGATAGTTAAATAGAAGAATGATCTGCACATTAGTGAAAAACTGTAAGTCCCATGTAATGGTTTGTTTTCTTTATAGGTGGCTCCACTTTTAAATATCTTTATGAGCTTTGAACTTGAAACTTGATAATGACTAAACCCAATATAAAGCGGCTAATTTACACCTGACAAATTAATATCCATAATTATTTTACCTAGTTAATAAATATATAATCTATTCTTTCAAAATTTTAATTGTTCTGGAAGGATATTTTGAACCTATCTAAAATTTGACAAAAAGATATAAGATTGGCAGATTTCCCTCCAAAAAAACACTATCTCACAAAGATTAAGATTAAAAAATTAATTACAAAATTAACACTATTACATTCTGTATAACGATTCATAGCTTTATGTAATATTTATTTTAATTGGTATAAAAAATAAATTACTTATTACAAAGGATTTGATTATAGATTTTCATAACTTTATATAAATATTATATATATAAACATTTATTTCAATTTGTGTAAAAAAAATTATTTAGTTATAAAGCATTTGGTCAGAAATTTTAGAATACTTAGAAAACAACTAAATAAACCCTCTCACATCACTCCTCTCATATATTTTCAAATTATTCTAAAATTTACACTCAAATTAAACTCAAATTTAACAATTTTTATAAAATAACAAATTTACTTAATTGCATGCCAATAAAAATTAATGGAGTTTACTGAAATTACATTGATCCGAAGGCCACAAAAACTGAGAAGGATTTTTCCCTTTCGCCTCTTCATCTTGACAGGGTATTTTGGAATTTTGAGTAGTCTCCATCTTTTTCTGTCCGAGGTTAGAATTTTAAAAAAGCACACGACAAAATATATTATTTTCTTAGTTCAATTTTATGAAAAATGCTTTTTAAAGATAATAGATTATTCTATTAGTTCAATTTTATGAAAATGGTTCTTTAAAAGTAAAGATAATATATTATTTTCTTAGTTCAATTTTATGAAAATGGTTCTTTAAAAGTAAAGATAATAGATTATTCTCTTAGTTTAATTTTATGAAAATTGTTCTTTAAAAAGTAATGAGATCAGAGAAAGCATTAAATATTATAAATAATAATTTTAAGATATATTTAAGCGACATAAGTTTTGGTATTCAATATATTGTAATGAGTTTTGGTATTCAATATATGGTTGGTTTTTCTAAGCTTGAGGGTCACGAATTTTGATAGGCTAGATCATTTAAGGATTGAAAGTCTATTTTTTGTTGTATATTCTATCTTTGTACGGTTTCTATTACTTGATCTTAAAAAACTAGTTAGTGATTGTATTATTTTATAGCTAATATTGAGTATCAAGTTGTGTTGAGTATCAAGTTGTGTTTTTTCAAGTGAAAAATTTATTCGGTTGCAATATTTATTGACTGAATTTGGCATTCAATTGTATCAACCTATTATATTATAATATATGATAATTAGAATGCAATACACATATATATGAGGTAAATGCTATTAAATTTTACTTTGCAGATTTTAGTATGTTATATTAAATAAAATTAGTAATAGCTCTTAAAAGTAAAAAAATATACATAGAGATTAATGAATTACGTACAAAAATACACATAGAGATTAATGAAGTACCAAAACATAGAAGTTTTGAACATTAATGAGATACTAAAACATAGAAAAAGAGATAGTCCAATTGCTCCAGATTTCTATGACTTCCGTTTTTTTTCACTTACTAGTTCACGGATACCCGGGTCAATGGGTAGCTCCAGATTTCCATGACCTTGGTTTTTTTTCACTTACTAGTTCACAGATACCCGGGTCTGTGGGTAGCAGCTACGTCTAGGGTTTTTTAACACTGAGTAGAAGTCACCCGGAGGGCATCAACTCCCCTCGGCCTATTTACCGACCTAACCCCAAGAGCTTTTGGAATTCGACCCTGTGATAACACTGAGTGGAAGCCACCCGGAGGGCATCAACTCCCCTCGACCTATTTACTAACCTAACCCCAAGAGCTTAGCCACCCGGAGGGCATCAACTCCCCTCGGCCTATTTACTGACCTAACCCCAAGAGCTTTTGGGATTCAACCCTGTCATAACACTGAGTGGAAGCCACCCGGAGGGCATCAACTCCCCTCGGCCTATTTACTGACCTAACCCCAAGAGCTTAGCCACCCGGAGGGGAAGCCACCCGGAGGGCATCAACTCCCCTCTGCTTATTTACTGACCTAACCCCAAGAGGTTAGCCACCCTGAGGGCATCAACTTCCCTCGGCCTATTTACTGACCTAACCCCAAGAGCTTTTGGGATTGGACCCTGTGATAACACTGAATGGAAGCCACCCAGAGGGCATCAACTCCCCTCGGCCTATTTAATGACCTAACCCCAAGAGCTTTTGGGATTTGACCCTGTGACCTCTCATTAGGAAGCACTTGATTTGACCAATTGAACTAACTCTTGAGATTCCATGACCTCCATTGCTACCATGCCTAATCAAATTCCCAAAATGAAAAACACTGTGAAGATGAAAGGACCTGAGAGGACCTGAGGCAGTTCGAAACAGGCGATAGATCGAAAGAATCTAATGGACAAAATCCTCCTTAGCAAGCCACACCAGAAGCACGCACCCCCACAGCAAGAACACCTTGACAACACCCCCTCAGCAAGCACACCTTGATAGTCGAAACTCTTCTGTTTCTGTCCATATTATAACACACTTTCCAGTATCATGGGTTTTTCGTGATTTATTTCATTTATATCCAGCATTCAAGTAAAGTAATTTCACCACAGAATTGCTTGCTTTATATTTCGGTTTCCGTTCCCCTTTCAGAGGCTCGCGGGTGATCTTCAAGCATTCTTTCTCCACCCATCCCTATTTCAGAGGCACCAATAAGAAGAAAAGGCAGCCATGGAAAAGGAATACTACCTGTATCCGTTGACAGAAACGATTGTTGAAAGGATCGACGTATCGACGTATCGTCACCAACTTCTCTTCGCATCAATATCTTTTTAGTTGAAGCCCCAACAGATGTTGGCAGCCATGCCCCCCCCAACCAATCTGACTGATTATCAGAAGCTTGCAAACGTTGTGCATGAAGCAGAAAAAATAAAGAATACGTCACACGACCGCCAGGAGATCAGTGATGTTGCCTGCTGGCTCAGTACGACGGACTCATTAAAGCCTCCAACTTGTATGTCTCCATATGAGCTTTCCAGCATACTTGCAGTCGCTACTACGCCTCAAGAATCTCCCCGTCGTGGAAATAAAGAAAAACACGTTGTGACTGCTCAAGTACGAAGACCTGAAGCATTCAAGCTGATAAGGTTTCAGGATAAATAAAAGCCGCTGGTGTTAGAAGGAATAGAGGTGACAAATGATAAGCCCTTGTGCATCGACGTTTATATCAAATTTAGACAAGAGGATGATGATGAAGACGACGACTTATATGCGGGGTCATATGCCTCCTCCCCGAAAGCAGAAAAGGCTCCACAATGCTAAACCAGTTTTTGATGGGGATCGTTAAGAGCAGAAAAGGGCGAGAAAGTGTTGCTTGACGTTGGAAATGAATGACATATCAACCCATCAACCTCTTAAAGCACATCAAGAGGAGAGTGTTACCGTAAAATTGGTTCCGACATTCAAAGTGAATGAAGATCCCATCAAAATCGAGAGCATTTTTATAGACTATACGTAAATGCAGATGTTGATTATAAGGACTGAACTGTATAGCTCCGTTGAGTTTTACTAGAAATATAGAATTATGTTATGGCACCGGACGGGTGATCTTCAAAGCATTTTTGAAATAGGCACCACACTACACTAGCGATCGAGGTTGCTCCCAGTGAACAACTGAAACCCTCTCTGCTTCACTGCGATTGAAATACCTCTACCGTTTTCACCGTGCTTGCTTCAGGTCAATGCCAGACGCAAAAGTCTCGGAGTCCTTTACTCAGTGGAGGAATGCCCTGGATTGCCGAAAGGGATTGGAATATAGGTAAAAAAATTCAAAAAATCTTGTAGACATAATGTTTGGAGGAATTGCAGGGATGACCAAAAGTGATTGGAATTTAGTTAAAAAAAATTCAAAAAATGTTGTAGACACAATGTTTAGGTAAAAAAAAAATCAAAAAATCTTGTAGACACAATGTTTGAATTGTATTTTTCATGGTGGAAATAAATTCAGCACTATCAAAAACTTCTAAGACAACAAATTCAGCACTATCAAAAACCTCTAAGAAACCTAAAATTTTAAAATTTAACAACTATAACTTAGATTTACAAAAATCTTTGCCGAATTTTCTCTAAATATACTAATAAGTTCCATAACTTTACAAACAATTCCTTCCAGCCAGTTAAACTGTGCCAAAAGTCTGATACATGCCGGTTGTTTGTGGCTATTAATGAAAAGAACGTCAGAAAATTCATTGCAACGACACCAACTCGATAGTGAATCGCTATCATTCAAAAAATTTTGAATTAAAGAGGATGAAAAATGTCGGTGGATTGTGGGTATTAATGAAAAGAACGTCAGAGAATACATTGCAATGACACCCAGTCTATAGGGCATTACTATGGCCAGGTGTTCAAAATTGTTTGGATTAAGTAGGACAAAAAATGAAGGGTTTTTATTGGCCAAAGGATGAAAATGAAGTGTTTTTATTGGCTAAAGTGAATAGTATTTTCCCAACCAATTCTATATAGAGAACACTTCTGGTGTAAAAATTGGGTTGATTATACCCTCAATTAAATCCACGTCATAATATCAAAGTAAACAAAAAAAGTTAATAATCTCTTTCCACTTTGCTTAAAGATTTGTTAATAAAACATTATGGGCCAAGAGATATTGTTTTTTCATCTCATTACAACCAGGGTTTTGGTTGCTTTACCACTTCATGTATCTTAGCTTTTGGATCTGTTTATCTTTTTTATCTGAAACACTTAACATTTGGAAACATAAAGAATGCCTCAACTCCTCTAGATGAGAAAAACAACCTGCAACCTTCATGTTTTAATTGATATTAGAAGCCTTCAAGCAATTAAGTTATTGTAAATCATTTATACTTAGCAATGAAGTGTCTTCTCCTTGTTTCTTAGTCATTCTCCTTTAAAAGGTCTTTTAAATTTTACAAGATGTGTTTTTTTCACTTTTACATAACTTTCACACAAACATTGACGAGGGAAAATGTCCAAAGAAAAATAAAAATGTGTAACTAAGTAATGGTTAAGCAATGGTTTAAAAGAAACGTTTAATAAAAGATGACGACCCTTATATGAAGGAAAAACCATTAAAATTTACTAAACAAATCTATGAACTCTGACCACATTTTAGTATGTTCTTTTTACTTAAAAAAAATTGATTGACCATAGCTAGATTTAGCCATTAAAAGTCACTGCACATCTAGGAAAACTATCTACATATTAATGTTATTTTTACTTTTGTAAGATCTCCAATATTAAAAATTCTAATAGATCTAGCACACTTTAGTGTTATGCTTAAAGTAAATATTTAACAAGAACCCTTTATTTATATTATTCACTGAAGAAAATAATGTCTGCCTATACAACAAGATTGGAACCCCTGCAAATGGCTTGCACGGCTACTCAACAATGACAAATCTAAGACACTAAAGCCCACTTGTGAATCCTAGATGGATCCACCACACAAATATCACCATAAGGTTTTCATCTTGGGATCAACCTAAAACTAGCCATGCCAAGTTCTCAATAAAACACAATAAGACAAAGAAACTCCCGATGATGTAAATGTCTAGCTCCTATCCCCGTTTATAGGCTTGATGGACTCTGTAGAAACTTTATTTTATTATTTTTTTTAAGAAAATGAAGGAAAATACCATGGGAAAATACCGCAGTGAATACCATGGGTATGTGCCTTAAGAAAAAAGAATATTACAAATCCTCTTGCCCCAAGATTTCTTTCCCTCAAACAATTCACATCTATCCATAGTAGACACATCTATATACTGATAGAAGATCACATGCTATTCCCTGCCTCCATGCTAAATGATCTTGAATGGATCCTTTGATACCTGGATCCCAAATAATCCTCTGACCAATCTTGCCCTCAATAGATTCACATGGATCCCAATGCCACCTATGTCCTGAAACCTATGGGTTATGATACCATCTCATCCCTCCATCATTGTTCATGCCTAAGGGCCCAAGCTGCAATATGACCTTGGCTAAGAGTATCCTACTAGGAATCATCCCATCAATAGTGTTTCAACTCATAATCTCTCGCCAATACATCATGTGGGAAGGATATAATGCATGAATGCCTACGCATGGAATAAGTCTACCATGTTGATGTTTCTCGATGGTCAATTCATGTTGCTTCACTTAGTTACCCAACATGAGCCATTTGGAGAACTCTTCCCTGCTCTCCCTAACGTATAAATGTGTGTTGGTAGTACCACAAGCCCTATCTATGTACTCTTGTAGAGGGCTTCTCTGGAACTCCCAACTATACTCCTATTCTTGCCTTGTGAGGAACTTGAGACATTCCTCTAAACTAGACAACCTAGCGGCTAACTCGAAACATAGCCCTATGAGCTCCTTAATTTTTCTATTTTCCAGTAAGATGGTGTCTTGGACTATCCAAACTTTCTACTTCAACATCATAAGATTTTTCTTAAAACGCATGATCTTTTCCTGAAATTCCTCTACCTGTGATTCAAGTGCCCTGCTAAATGTATCTATATGCACTAGATGCCCAATGATCACTACTTTAAGTTGAGCCATTGATAGGATATCTGGAAATGGCTCATCCTGCATATTATGCTCATCATGTTGATTCACTACTATTGTCTCCTCAATTAAGTTTCCTTGAATTTCTTCTCTCTGGCCTTCTCCACCTACGGAGACAATCTTTTGTTCATCCTCTCTTGTTGTTATACATGGATCTACTAGTGGACTTCTATCTACACTTAATTACACATATTCTTCATGGATGTCCTCTTGGAGATCTATGGACTTAGTAGTACAAGAATCTACCACATCGTGAAGAAGAATTCGCTCCTTCCTTTCCCCATGTTCTTCTAAGTGCTTGTCAAGTTGGTTGATTATCATGAGCTTGTCTTAGAATCCCCTTTGAATAACATGGTGTTGTTACTCACCATTTTTACTTGACTACCTAGATCCTTCATGGGTGCTCTCCTGAAAACCAATGAGCCCAACCATAGATGAATCCCCATGGTCTAAAGGAGTCTCCAATTGTTTTTCCCTTGTTGCCTCCTTCCTATCACCTGGACATGAATGGTTAGGTGCCTACGGTCCCTTGCAGACAAATCATAATCCTTTCCATATTAATTCATTCTTGCTACAGGTTTTATTTCCTTTGTTATTTCTTCTTCCATCAATCCTCTTCAACTCTTTTTTAGTCATCACCCTTCTGCGCAATTTTATGTTTTGCATGACCAACCTTTCCACTATATCATAAGAAGTTGGCGATACATTTAGTTCCTTCATCAAAATGGTCAACAATTTGGATCTTAGTATCTTGCAGATGTGAGCATCTCCTTCTAAGAACAAGGACACAATATTTTGCATGCTTGTTTTGACACAATGTAGATGAATTGATGTAATGTTGGTGTAAAAGTTTTGGAACAACCGAAAGATTAAGTTGTCACATTCGAGATTCAGCATGAATGTGCCAAAGTTGAATTCTTCCATGAGTTATAATATTTTCCACTGCTTCTGAAAGGTAGGAAGCATGATATTGTTCAACCCTGGAAGGGCTTCTACTATGAACTCCAATATCTCCCTCATGATATCATTATCGTAAAGAAGTAGTGGTGATGTTAAAACTATGATCTTGCTGAGAAAAGAAGCAATTGTCAACCTGACCTCTTCACAAGAATGCTCCAAGAAATTGGGTTGTAAACAGAGTTACTGATTATACGACAAAATTATTGATTACCTGTTTTTTTGAGGTAGCAAAAAAATGACCCAATTGTGAAAAATGGTTATTCATAATACACCTTTTTTTTGGAGCATATTTTTGACACTTCAATTTTTTTTATGTAAGTATGATTTTTTTTTTTAAATGTTAGTGATTTTCATGCTAATTTTGAAAAGTGTTGAAGCAACATCAACACATTTTTTTAAAGGGCTTATTTTTGACACTTTATATCTTTTTATGTATCAAGTATGAACATTTTTTTTAAATTGTTAGTGATTTTCATCTTGATTTTGAAAAAAGTTGATTCAACATCAACCCTTTTTGTTTAGAGGATTTATTTTTTACACTTCAAATTTTCTAATGTATTAAGTGTGGATATTTTTTTTAAGTTGGTGATTTTCATGGTGATTTTTTTGTATTATTTTTTATGTTTTTTTTATTGTTATTTTTTCAATATTTAAAATTTTGTTTCTTATATATATATATATATATATATATATATATATATATATATATATATATATATATATATATTGTAGAGTATGTGTCGATGCTCATCTAGCACCCTGATCCCATTATATGCAATTTGATAGTTGAATTTAAAATTTTCATTATAATGAATCGAGTATGCCTCCACAATGTGTCAATTTCATGGTTGGTCTTTAACTTTTCATTACAATGGGTCGAGCTGACTTACATTACGTGTCAATTTGCTGGTTGATTTTTAAATTTTTGTTGCAATGTATCAAGTTGTCTTAGGTTAATATTTTCAAATCGCTATACATTTAACATTTAGAAAATAAATTACTCTTGGTATGATAACTCTTTCATTCAGGTGTTCACTTTTAAAGTCTTTTTAGTCATAAAATTTTTCCATAATGTCATGGTTGAAATATTTTGAAAACTTAAGATTTTTTTTGTAGTCATAATATTTGGTTTTAACCATGGTTGAAAAATTGTCAAGATTTTAATGTTTTTCTAAGTCATGATATTTTATCTTTAATGCTATGGTTTAAAACAATTATAAGTATATTTTCTTTAAGACCATGCCTGAAAATTATTGAAATTTTAAGGTTTTTCAAAGACATGATATTTTAAATCTAATGTCATGCCTAAAAATAGTTGGAATTTGAAGGCTTTTTCAAGATGTTATATTTGATCTTTAATGTCATGTTTGAAAATCGTTTGAAAATTAAAGTTTTTCAAAGCCATGATATTTAATTTTTAACGTCATTATTAAAAAATGTTGAAAATTTACCTTGAAACAAAAGGATGTTATTCCAGCATCAACACTTTTCGTTTTAAGGGTGTCTTTTGCACAAAACAATTTGGTTTTTACTGCCACTTATAAAAAAATGTTGAAAATTTACCCCGAAAAAAAATGTTATTCCAGCATCAACAGTTTTTATTTTCAGCCTATTTTTTCATGTATTTTTCGTGTTTTTTGGCTAGAGTTCTCGTTTTGAGGTAATATTTCTCGCCTGATCGGTAATTGTGTTTGTATCAAAGAAAGCATGGATGTTTTTAAGGCCCAAATTGTCCCTTTCCAATATGATTTTTCCATCAGGCACAAAGCCACATCTAATGTGTCCAACTGTAGGAGGACATCTTCTAACTTTATATCATGCAATTTGGATCCATGTTCAAAGAGACGCTTTCTTTTACATCTTCATTTTGGATATCCTTTGACTGTTGAAGGATAACATGGACCTTCAAAGAGAAAGGCCTATTGTTCTACTCTTTCTTTTGATCTATAAGTTTTTGCCATTTTTTTGTCCACATAAGTATTATAGCCTAGAGAATTACTATGTTGATTCCTGAGGCATTTCCAAAAGTAAAATGATGACATTGTGGCTTGGCATCAATGGATCTCAACGCTTAGCCTTCATGACAATCAAACCTTGACTGTAGGACATAATACAATACATTCAATATTCTTAATATAGGTTTTCATGCATTATAGTAACAAAACAGAGTCCCTAAAGTAGTTCCATGTTTCTCGGCAGAGAAATTTAGTTTTGTGTTTATTTGTTTTAGCCACAAGGAAATTTTGTCAAATAAAGTAAATGTTAGATAACCTCATACAATCCCAAATATCAACCCATAAATGTCAATAATTGATCTAGGTGGACATTGGTGGCCACTGACCTATTCCACTTGGACCACCACCATTATTTCTTTCAATTGTTTAGTTTCCTTAATTGTAGCCCAATTTACTATTTTTGTAGTTTTCGGGTCTTGAACTTTCAGAGTTTTTTTGACACCCTAAACGACGTTTTGTTTTGGAAAATGGAAAAACATAAGATTTTTATTGATATTCGTAGTCAAAAGTTGTAGTCCTTGTATGTATCTTTCTAACGAGGTATCGTGTGCATCAAATGGAGATTGTATGCCAAAGTTATAACCTTGGGAAGTTGATGTACCAATTTACCCAAATGAGACCCATAGTTTTAGTGCTTCATCTCGTAGGGTTAGTTTTTGGATGTTTAGGGTTTTCCATTAATTAGAAATAATAAACAGGACTTTGAGCCTCATTGTAACATAGTTCAGAGGCATGTAGCCACCACATGTCTTCACAGAGATAAGTTACCATTGCCCGAGCTAGTCTATTTCCATTCTATATGTAAGCATATTTTTGTTCTTTGATATTAATGAAATGCAATTTTATTCTTCCTACATATCTATGTTTATGTTTATATATATATTCTGTTGCATTCCTGCATAAGTCTGGATCAGTGGTATTCGATAGATCTACTCTTTCTATGTTTTCCTTTGCATGTCCCCTACGAGGTCAAGGTATAAGGAGTTATGGCTTGAACTAGTTGAATCTTTGCAAGACCAGCCTCACAAACCCCGACAGTGTTCCATAATAGAAGAAAAAAAAGATGAGGGAGCAGGATATCCCTTCAAAATATTGCTCAAAGAATCCCTCGAGCGATAGAGGAACGCAATGATGGACAACTTTTCCCAGATCATTCAATGGATGCCCACAGGCGATGCATCGTTATCTGACATCCACTCTAGAGGCGCCACTCCCTTCAAGGTATAAATCAACTTTGATATTCCCACATTTGAAGGCCAGATAGATGCAAACGTCGTAGATAGATGGTTAAATCTATTGGAAGGGTATTTTTTGATTCATGATTTTTCCAGTAGGGAAAAGATTACTTTTTCACTCCTCAAAGTTGCCCCCCACGTCAAGAACTGGTGGGAAACCTATTGTGATTAGAAGGATGAGATGGAACTCTCATTGTTTTCAACCACACCCACTTGAAATTCTTTCCAAGATGCCATCAAAGAGAAGCATTACCCTGTCGGGAGCTATGAAGATAAGTACATAAATTGGACCACACTGCGGTAGGGAAGGGACCAAAATGTGCCAGAGTTCACAAATATTTTTCATACACTTCGCACGAAGTTAGGTATCAAGGATTTTAAGAAGCATCTGATACTCAAGTACCACAGTTGTCTAGAAAAATACATCCAAGATGATATGGAATTGGACTAGACATCTCATCGCTTGGTGCCGCCTACTGATACACTGTCAAGATCAAGCAGAAGTTTAAATAGAAGAAGCTAGACTTTAGATCTGTGAATTTGAAGCAAGGGAAAGGCTCCACCAAATTGTAGAACAAAGGACAAATCCAAGGTGGGGTGACCTAGGAAAACCCGTCTAAAACACGAGAAAGGAACAAAACCACGAAGACAAAGATCGACACAGGAAATTGGTATGAGTTCCATAAGAGCCCCACTCACAACACAAGTGAGTGTCCAGCCAAGCAGTCACTACTGGCTAAGCTGAAGGCTTCAGAATTAGATACATGTTATGACTCTGAGTCAGCACCCGATAGGGGGAATGACAAAGGGAGAAAGATTAATTAGGGTAATGTTGAGGTCTAAAATGGGCCTCCTAAGGAAATTATAAAACAATAGTGGAAATAATAAAATAAGATTAGATAACATCATGAAATTCTAGAGGGAAAAAAGAAAAAACTATTTTTTCAATTCATACTTTCAACTCATCTCCCTATGGCTTTACTCCAATTTTGAGCAAAAACACTCATTTGATGAAAAAATTGATTCCTCATCTAAGGAGTACACATGTTGCATAGTTTCAAAGGACCCTACTACACGAAAAATGAAAAATACATGAAAAACATTATTGCAATCACGTTTTTTCATGTATTTCCAATTTTTCGTGTAGGAGGGTCCATTGAAAGTATGCAACATGGGTACTCCTTGGATGAGGAAATAAATTTTTCATCCAACAAGTACTCCCACTCGAAATTTCAGTAAAACCTTAAGGAGATAAGTTGAAAATATGAGTTGAAAAAGTAGTTTTATTATATTTTAATCTTTTTACTTTGTTACTCCAAAAATGGTGAATCATTGCCCATGGTTGACATCATCATCTTGAATCCTATTGGTTCTTATAAATTTTACTTCGGTTGTACATTTTTCTTAAGAGTCCCATTTTAGACCTTAAAAATCTGCTGATGGTTGATGTGGAGCTCAACGCCACTGTTGTCACCACCAAGATCGAGAAGATTGAACCCAAAAATCCAGAGGAGGGGGAGTGTCTCTTCCACTCAGAGATGTGGGTGAAGGGTTTGCCACTGCAATTCATTGTCGATAGTGGGATCCAAAAGAACATCATTTCAGCAAAGTTCGTGAAGTGGTTGGGCCTACTAGCCACACCACACCCACATTCGTACACCATTGATTAGCTTCACCAAGGAGAGATCTTCATGTTGGCCAATAGTGTTGAATTCCATACAATATCAAGCCCTTCATGAATGAGGTATTTTGTGATGTTGATCCTATTTAAGTTTTTGATGTATTATTAGGCCAACCATACTTGTGGAAGTGTCATGTTGTGTATGAGTCGAGGCCTCGCAATGTTATTATTTATTTGGGTAATAAGTTATATATAATACCTAAGGTAGCCTTGCCTACCACCATCTCTTTGATCTATTCTAAGAAATGTAGTAAAATCATCTCCCAGACTTGGAAATTTGTTTTCTTTCGTGGCCACATCCATGGCCCTTGGGAAGGGTTGCTCCACGCAACAAAAGTAGATGGATACAATCATGGAAGAATATAGGGACATATTCTCCTCACCCATATGGTTACCCTTACATTGTCAGGTCAAGCATTTGATTGATCTGACTCCTGGAGCATGTTTATCCAATGGGCTGATATATCACCACTCCATTTTGGAAAATGAAGAGACCAAGTGGAAAATCCATTGCGAAAAGGGCACATCCCACCAAGTTCCTCACCTTGTGGGAGATCTATTGTACTTGTACAGAAGAAGGATGGGACTTGGAGGCTGTCAATTAATTATCGAGCACTAAAAAAAATCACTATCAGGAATAGGTATCCAATCCCACAAATTGATGACTTTGTAGACCAACTCAAGGGGCCCAAGCATTTTGGCAAGATCGATCTGAATTTTGGCTGTCACTAGGTTCCAATAGAACCCACAGATGTATGGAAGACCACCTTCAAATCCAAGGAATGCCTTTTTGAATGGTTGGTTATGCCCTTCAGGTTGACAAATGTGTTAGGCCCCTATACTACTAGTGTAACCCCTTATTGTTATTAGTAGAACCCCCTTATTATATTGATGTACCCATGTAGTGCTCATATTGTCACTATTGTGCCCCATAGAAGCCCACTATTGTTATTATTTTGCCCTTAAATTATTATTGTTATGTCGGCTCTGATTACATTATGACCTCCTAGACTCCTATATATAGAAAGGAGGTTGCCCCCTCGAAGAGGCTGAATTCTAAGGCGTTGATCTATCTTTTGTATCTTTTCTTGAGCTGGTTTCATAACATTTGGTATCAGAGCTTTGGATTCTAGGGTTTCGCTGCTCCAAATAGGTAATCGTGGCATTTTCACTATAACTTTTTTCTGCGACGTTTCAGAAGCGAAAAAAAAACCCATTTGAGACAAAATCTCACTAAACCTTGGGTCCAAATTTCAGAGCTTTTCGCGCTATATTTACGGAGATATGATCTGAGGAAGTTGGTCTTTTAGAAGACTCCTAAATTACATTCCAAATAGGTGACCTTGGGAAAATCGTCATAACCTTCTCTCTGAGCATCAGATTGAAATTTCGTAAGAAGGTATAGAAAGAGGACGGACTGTAGTTTCTTGCACATATTTTCAGAGCCAAAGGTCGAAACAGTGACACGTGGCATGTCGTACAACTTTGCTCTATTGAACTAGTCTATAATTAGGTCACTAAGGGAGATTTGGCATAACTCTTCCGTGGAGAATCCAATTTGGATCAGACTGGTGGCATTGGAAAGAGGACGCAGAGGGCTACTACAAGTCACAATTTCAGAACATAAAGATCTAAAAGTACATAGTTACAGTCATTTCAAGATCGTGCTCCTAAAATCAAGAAAAAGCAAGATGAGAAAGTTTGATGGCAAGGATCTGGTAAATTGGATACGTTAGATGGAGCAATATTTTGATCTACATGCTGTACCACTGTTACAAAAGGTATGTGTTGCATCTTCATATTTAGAACTGGATCAATTTTTATGGTATAAAGGGCTTTGTTCTCATAAAAGACTTGTTACGTGGT